>PVLC010028679.1:0-20942 GCA_004027655.1 Graphiurus murinus
AGGTTATTTTATTTATGGATTTTGTTTTAAGATATTAAAGGGTAGGCTGGGCATGGTGGTGCATGCTTGTAATCTCAGGACTTGAGAGGATGAGATGGGAGGATTGCAAGTTCGAGACCAGCCTCAGCAACTTAGCAAGGCCCTCCACATATTCTGTCTCAAAATAGAAAAATGAAATAGGGTTGGAGATATAGCTCAGAGGTAGAACCTTCCTAGGTTTAATTCCCAAAACCACACACGCACAAGATCTTAAAGGGTACCATGCAAAACAGCTATTGCCAAAAGGGGCTTCTAGTCAGAGAGGGTTGAAAACCCCTGAATTGGAAAGTGAGTCAGCCAGATGTTGCATTATGTCGGCCTCTGACAAAGGCTTCAGGCTCAGTCCCCTTGGCTCCGCACTGGCCTTGGTGTTTTCCAGCAGCTGAGACAATAGGCCCATGGATACCAAAAGCCCGGATGCGCACATCACGCTGGCAGCTCTGACGGTGAGAGGAAAGAGCCGCAAGCAGTGCAGTGACTGTGCAGAGAACTGAACCCTGTGTACATTGTGCATTCTGAGAAGCTTGATGGTCATCACAGTAGCAACAAGGTGTCGTGCAAGGAGCACCTGCCGTGGGTGGGGGCCGTGGCAGAGGACCACCCACCTCAGAATCAAGTGGGACATCTTTGAACACTGTATATTCCAGAATGTGCCCTTGGCCAGGGTGTTTCAGATTATAGGTGTCGACCCATTGGAAGACCATGGAACCAAGCCCAGCTTTTTAATAGAAAGAGAGAGAGAGAGAGAGAGAGAGAGAGAGGATAGAATAGGGGAAAATATGAAGCAGTGTGTTATGCTTCATATTGTAGTTCACCCTGTCCTGATCACGGTTTCCCTTGTCTATCTTTTCTTTTTCATTTTCCTGCTGTTTATATTTACCTGTCTTTAAACTTTCTAAGCAAATGAAAACCCTGGACAACCCAGAGGCCTGGGACCACGGGGTTGGAAACTGGCACTCGTGGCGTGGTTAATAACGCCAGCTTCACATTTGGAAGGCTGAGACAGAAGGATCGTGGGTTCGAGGCCAGCCTCAGCTACCTAGTGAGGCACTCCGCAACTTAGTGAGACCCTGTTTCCAAATAAAGAATAAAAAATAGGGCTGGGGGTGTACCTCGGAGGTAGAATGCCCCTGGGTTCCATCCCCAGTACCACTAAATAAATAAATAAATAAATAAATAAATAAATAAATAAATAAATAACGCCAGCTTCAGAGTTGCAGACACCTGGCTGTCACCTCCCGGCTGTCTGAATGTGGCTTTGCCTAGAACTCTTCTGAGCCTGTTTCCCTCCGAGATAAGGGTGTCATCAGTGCCGACCTCCCGGCATTGTGGGCATGAAATGGGAAGAGGTGTATACAAGACCCAGGGCCTAGGCACACCATGTGGGTGATAGAAACCACAGTCACGGCGCTGATAATAAAGGCGCCGGCCCCCTGCATCTTAAAGTGTTCCTTCCAACTGGAGACGCTAAGTGTCACAATGGGGCACAAGAAGGTGCCCTGGTCACCGCAGGCAGCCACGCCAGCCATGCCAGGAGGCCCAGGAGCGGGTGCGAGGGGAGGAGCTATGGCACTTCGCCAACTCTGCAGTCATCAGTGGAAGTCCAGCATTCGGGCACAGAGAGTGCTTAGACGTGTGGGCGGCACACCAGTGCGCCGTGAGCTCTCAGATCAGTGCTCCGTTGACACCTGCCGGCCCGGCTCTTCATGCATTTGGGGTAATAAGGGCAAAAGCAGGTCTACATTGTTCACAGTTAGGCTGGCCCCTGGAAGAGGGCTGGGGACGATGGGCTGGAGGCGTGCTCTCCCTCGCGACCTCAGACATCTCTCCCCCAGTCTGAAGCCAGGCTAAAGCCTCAGGATCTTTCTTAACGTAGCTTTAGATGTGCGTTACAAACACATCGGTGACGCCAGCTGGCCACCCCCGGGCTCCTGACATTGGAAGTGGAGGAGAGAAGAGATGAACTGAGCTACAGCCCGGTCGTGCACCAAACTCACTGCAGGATTCTACCTAAGTTAAGACGTTTAACTTCTCCAGCCCTCCCTTCCTGCTCCCCTGGAGAGAGCGGAAGGACTGACCCACTCGGGGCAGACATGGGGTCAGATGTTCTTGCAGTCAGGCAAGGCGAGTCTTAGACCTTGCCGTCATAGCTGTGTTTGCTAAGCAGGCGACGTCAACCACTCCGAGCCGCGGTTTCTTCGTCTGTAATGGAGCCATGGCACGCTGTCTTCCCTGTTGTCATGGGTGTCACAGATGTGGGTGTGAAGTGGGGAGCTCCGTGTATATGCGGGGCTCAGTAATTGTTCCTGTAATAATAATCATTGTGACCACCATCATTTTCATTTAATGTCCCTTTTAGCTCTAAAACTCTCTGACCTTACACCATGTCCTCGTCCAGGAAGACTGAGAAAACAAGGCAGCAGTCCTGAGATAGATAGATAGATAGATAGATAGATAGATAGATAGATAGATAGATAGATAATTTTTTTTTGCAAATGCATCTTTTAATAAGGGCAGGGAGGCACATAATTGCCCCTAAATAATTGTTTCAACTTGGCCACAAGCTGTCAAAAGGCCTTAATTGGTTGATGTGTAATGACCCTGGTCACCTACTTTCGGGGTGATTTAGCACTGGGACTCTGCCTGAGCGGGGCCTTCAATGATTAGAGCCAGGCGGGGCGATATTTCTCCCTCTGATGGGAGTGCTGGTGTGTAGTATAGGAGATTATCTGATTCTTGTTTTAATGACCTATCAGTTGAACTCAGCCAAGAAGCAGTGATCACAGGTGATGACTGGATTCTCTCTCTCTCTCTCTCTCACACACACACACACGATAGTGTTCCTTCATAAACAGCAGCATATCTGGAGCATGATCACACCTCTTGCTAACTTGTCTCATTGCCCAAGAAACTCTCTTTGGGGAAGATGTAGTCCCTCAATTAGGGCAAATTGATTTCTACTTTCCACAGAGTCACTGTTGCAAAGAGAAGTGGGAAAGGGTGAGGGAAGCCATATTAATCTTTGTATGCAAGCAAGAAGAGACCCAGAGTATTTCCTAGCTTCCTAGATTGTTGTTGTATATGTTTAGATAATCTTTTCCCCATTCTTTTTTTTTTTTTCTTTTTTTTTTTGCCAGTACTGGGGATTGAATCCAGAGGGTATTCTACCTCTGAGCTATACCCCCAACCCTATTTTTTAGTCTTTATTTTGAAACAGGGCCTCACTAAGTTGCAGAAGGCCTCAATAGGTTGCTGAGGCTGGCCACGAACCTGCGATCCTCCTGTCTCAGCCTCCCAAGTACTGGGATTACAAGTATACACCGCCATACCCAGCTTTCCATGAATATTCCAATTGAGCTGACCTAAAACAAGATGCCAGGCAACATAACACGCACCACATTTCATCTCGCAGAAGTTTCTGGAGGTGTAAATCCAAGTGGCTACAGAAGCATCTCCCAGGGTACACCAGTACAAAAGTGACTTGAACTGGGTGTGGTGGCACACACCTGTAATCCCACTCCTTGGGAGGCTGAGACAGGAGGATCTCAGGTTGGAGGCCAACCTCAGCAACTTAGCAAGGCCCTCAGCAACTTAATAAGACCCTGCTTCAAATTGTTTAAATAAAATAGGGTGGGGGCAGCTCCAGTGAGCATTCTCACAGCTGTTATCTAAAGAACTGACCCTGTAACTTAGAGAAGATTTCTTTTCTTACGGTTTTGGGCTCTGTCCATGTGAGGCCGGGGCCCGAGGATCTCAGGGCGTGGAGGCAGGAAGCAGAGAGAGGGAGAGCGCGTGGGCTGTGCTCCTCACATCATGGAGGACGGAAGCGAGAGGGAGAGCAAGCGAGGGGAGGAGGAACCACTTATATAATCCTCAAGGCGCATGTGCGGGCACACACACACACACACACACACACACACACACACACAGATAAATCCATTACAATGAATGTATCCACTGCTGGGATTGCAACCCTCATGATTCAGCTATATCAACCCCGAATATTAATAAATGGGCTCTTAAGAGGATATTTTATATCTAATTATAACAAGGGCAGTCTAGCTCCGAGGTAGGGGTTCGATCCACAGTGCCGCAAAAATAAAGAGTCGTTTACAGTGGTACCAAAGATGATCACCCAGTGGAGGGAAAAGATTTCTCTTTCCAATCTTTTTTCTTCTGGTCGTCTTGCGTGGAGAGTCTCAATTGGTTTCCCACATTTCACTTCTAGACAAAGAGTGCAGGCGTCAAGTTCATAGTCACGGGGAGGCAGGGGTATCTGGCAAATACCTAAGACCTTTGGTTTATTTTTATTTGTTAGGGAGTTTTGAAATGATACCAATTTTCCACTTAAGGTAAGTGTTTAAAGTTTCCTTTTAAATAAAACTTCATAAGAATTATAAGAATTTACATGCTTGTAATTCCAGTACTAGGGGAACTCAGACAGGAGGATTGCAGGTTTGCAACCAGCCTCAGCAACTTAGTGAAGCCCTCTGCAACTTAGTGAGACCCTGTTTCAAAAAAAAAAAAAAAATAGGGCTAGGATGTAGCTCAGAGGTAGAAGGCCCCTGGGTTCAATCCCCAGTGCCACAAAAAAAAAAAAAAAGTTGATTTTTAAGAAATGTTAAACAAATTGTAATAAAGTAGGTTGGTGTGGCAAAAGCCACAACTGTATGTGATTGCCAGAGGTTGGGTGAGCCTGTCTAGAAGCATGGTTTTCTACAAAGGAGGGAGCGATGTACTCTCCACCTGGCCTCAGGCAAGATGCTTGGTCTCCCTGAGCATTTGTTTAAAGAAGAATTGACTCTTCGCAATAGAGTCTCTTCCAATCTCTAAGTACAGTTCATCTCCCCCTTTACTGGGGTTTGTGTGTCTGGGCGGCTACTCTACATGCTGTTCTTACTGTGCTTTCTGATTGGTTTTTGCTAGTATATAGAAATACAATTGATTTTCTTAGAACTTTATAACTTTACGGAGGTATAATTTACATGCCACAAAAAAATCACATATTTTTAGTCTGTAGCCTAGTGTGTTTTTAAATAAATGTATACAGTTGTGAAACTATCCCAGTATTCCTATCACTCCAGAAGTTTCTGGATGACTATGTGCAACCAATCCCCACTCCCAACCCAGCTCTGTGAACCACTGATCTCCTTTCTTGTCTCTACAGTTTGCCTTTCTAGAAATTTCATAGAAGTAGAGCTATGTACTACCTAATCTTATATGTCTGGCTTCTGTCGCCTAACATAATATTTTTGAGATTCACCCATATCGTTGCGTTAACTCATTTCTTTCTCACGACTGCTAGTATTCCATTATTCAGATGGACCACATCCTGTTCAGCCATTCATCAAGCTGATAAACATTTGGGTGGTTTCTAATTTGGGGCTATTGTAAATATTGCTGCTATAAATACCAGTGTACAAGTTTGCGTGTGGACATATATGTTCATTTCTCTTGGGTATATAGGAGTGGAATTTCTGTGTTCTATAACTCTGCTTAACTGTTTGAAGAATTGCCAGACTATTTGCCAGAGTAGCTGCACCATACTACATTCCCATCAGCAGTGTGCGAGGGCTCTGATTTCTCCACACCTTCGTCAACACTTGTTATTTTCTGACTTTCTGCTTCTACCCATCCTCGTGAATGGGGAGTTGTATCATGGTTCTAATTTGCATCTTCCTGATAACTAATGTTGCCAAGCATCTTTTTATGTGCTTGTTGGCCATTTGCATATTTCCTTTGCAGAAGTGCCTATTCATATCTTTTGCCCATTTTTTTTTAGCTGAGGTAAAATACACATCACAAGGTTAACCATCTTAAAGTGTACAATTCAGTGGCACATAGTATACTTGAAATTGTGTGCAACCATTACCCCTGTCTAGCTCCCAAATTTTTTCATTACTCTGAAAGGAAACCCCATACAGATCCCTGAAAATCATGCATTCACTTTCTGTCTCTGTGGATTTAGCTGTTCTGTAATTTCATATAAATGGAATTATTCAGCATGTGACTTTTTGTGTCTGGCTTCTATCCTTGAACTTGTTTCTGGGGTTCCTCACGGTAACATGTGTCAGTACTTCTTGTGACCAAGTAATATACCACATTTCTTTATCCATTTATCGGGGAATAGAAATTTGGGTTATTTCCACCTTTTGGCTATTTGTGAAGAATGCTGTTATGAGCATTCATATACAAGTGTTTGTTTGAATTCTTTTCAAGTTCTGTTTTTAATTCTTTCGGGTATATACGTAGGAATGGAACTGTCATATGGTAACTCTATGTTTAGCTTTCTGAGGAACCACTAAACATTTTTCCAAAGCCCACTTTTGAAATGGGTTATTTCTTTTTATTATTGAGTTTAGCAGTTCTTTATATATTCTGGATATTTGTGAACCTTACCAGATACATGATTTGCAAATATTTTCTTCCATTCTGTGGGTTGTCTGTTTGCTTTTTAATAGTGTCCTTTGATACATAAAAGCTTGGGTTTTTTTTGTTTTGTTTTGTTTGTACTGGGGATTGAACCCAGGGACATTCTATATCTGAGTACCACCCCCAGCCCATTTTTTATTTTTTGTTTTGAAATAGGATCTCGCTAGATTGCTAAAACTCTCGCTGACTCACTGAGGCTGTCCTCAAACCTGTGATCCTCCTGTCTCAGCCTCCTGAGATTACAGGCGTGCACCACCATGCCTGGTTCCATAAAAGCTTTTATTTATTTATTTATTTATTTAATTTTGCGGTACTGAGGATTGAACTCAGGGGCGTTCTACCTCCGAGCTACACCCCCAGCCCTATTTTTTATTCTTTATTTTGAAACCGGGTCTCGCTAAGTTGTGGAGTGCCTCACTATGTAGCTGAGGCTGGCTGCGAACCCGGATCCTCCGGTCTCAGCCTCCCCCGAATGCTGGGATTACATAAGCGTGCGCCACCACGCCCAGCTCCATAAAAGTTTTTAAGGTGCCATTTATTTTTCTTTTATGCTTGTGATTTGGGTGTTGTAGCTAAGAAATCATTATCTACCAAAGGTTCCCAAACTTATTTAGCTTACTGCCTTCTTTTCAGGAAGGAAAACAAAAACAAAAACCTCAAGGCCCTCCAGGAAATTTACCCTCTTTAATCGAATAAGCAAAATTGCATTCTTTTATATAATTATATTTAGTTTCCGTGGCCCCTCGGGGCTGTCTCACCCACTTTGGGAGCCTGTGGAAGGTAATGAAGATTTACCCCTGGGATTTCCCTAAGAGTTTTATAGTTTTAGCTCTTACGTATAGACATTTTATCTGTTTCAAGTTGATTATATATTAGGCCAAGAAAAGGTCCAACTGTCTTCTCTTCTTTTCCTTCTCCTCATTCTCCTTCTCCTTCTTCTTCCAGTGCTGGAGATCGAACCCAGGACCTTGTCCATGCTAGGCAAGCGCTGTACCACTGAGCTGTACCCTCAGCTCCTAACTTGATTCTTTTGCATGTGGGAATCCAGTAATACCAGCACCATTTGTTGAAAAGACTATTTTCCTCCCATTGAATGGTTTTAGGGAAACCAACCAATCATAAATTTGAGTGTTTATTTCTGGATTCTCAGTTCTGTCCCATAGATTTTTATTGTTTGCCTTTATGCCAAGTTCATACTGTCTTAATTACTGTAGCTTCGTAGCAAGTTTTTAAATCAAGAAATGTGAGTCTTCCAGCTTTTTCTTTTCCAAAAGATTGTCTGTTTCAAAATAAAGAATAAAAAATAGGACTGGGGATGTAGCTCGGAGGTAGAATGCCCCTGGCTTCCATCCCCAGTACCACAAAAAATAAAAATAAAAAATAAAAGAATAAGAGATATCTTTTCGTTTATTTTACTTCTTACAACAATGTTCTGTAGTTTTAGACTGTGTACTTTGCAGAGAGAGAGAGAGAGAGAGAGAGAATGTGTGTGCGTGTGTGTGTGTGTGTGTGTGTGTGTGTGTGTGTGTGTGTGTGATGGTGAGGATCCAACCCCAGGGCTTCATACTTGCTAAGTAGTCTCCTCACCACTGAACTACATTCCCGGGCCAATTTTGTTAAAATGTAAATGATGTTTTTACCATTTTAATTGCATTTTCCAAGTGCTCTGTATTTACTGGTATGTAGAAATTCAATTGAGTTTTTAAATATTGACCTGTTTTCTGAAGCCTTGCTAAGTTTACCTATTCATTCTAGTTTCTTTGCCGGTTTATAGGATTTTATGTGTGAACAATCATGTCATCTAAAGACACTGTTACCTTTTTCTGTCAAGTGTCTTTGTGCCTTTTTTTTTTTTCCCAACCAGTTGCACTGGTGAGGAACTCTTATGCAATAGGGAATAAAAACTGTGAATATGTATAGCCTTTTTTCTGATCTTAGGAGGAAAGCGTCCAGTTATCACTAAGTATGATGTAAGCAATAGGGTTTTTTTAGCCACCCTAGATTTTGCATAAAAGGCAAACCCTGATCAAAAGACAGCAACATTTAAGACTGGGGGTTTTAAGCCGGGCGTTGTGGTGCATGCTTGTAATCCCAGCATTTGGGAGGCTGAGACTGTAGGATCCGGGTTCGAGGCCAGCCTCAGCTGCTTAGTGAGGCCCTCCGCGACTTAGTGAGACCCTGTTTCAAAATAAAGAATAAAAAATAGGGCTTGGAGTGTCACTCAGAGGTAGAATGCCCCTTAGTTCAATCCCCAGTACCGCAAAAAAAAAAAAAAAAAAAGACTGGGAGTTTTAGTAGAAGAAGACTGCTGTTATTATTTATTCCAAGCAACTCTTCAGGCAAGGGTCAGAAAAGCAACCCACAGGACAATAAGCAAAATGGAAAGTGTTGTCCTATGTAATAAGAACTTCGGGTATCTGTCTCAGAATAGTGATGATCTCTATGTCTTGACTCTCATTTTTACAGTTTTCAGCCTCAGCAGACTCCCCCACCACCTCTCCTCTCCTCATTTTGCCAAAGGCGTACATAGCCATTCCAGACTTCAGGTCAACCAACTTAGCAGCCCTAACATAAGGAAAGAGCGTTATTTTTTCTTAGATTTTTTTGTTTTTGTTTTTGTTTTTTGTTTTTTGTCTTTTTGTGGTACCGGTGATTGAACCCGGGGCATTCTACCTCCAAGCTACACCCCCAGCCCTATTTTTTATTCTTTTTTTTGTGTGTGTGTGGTACTGGGGATTGAACTCATGGGCATTCTACCTCCGAGCTATACCCCCACCCCTATTTTTTATTCTTTACTTTAAAACTGAGTCTCACTAAGTTGTGGAGTGCCTCACTAGGTAGCTGAGGCTGGCCTCGAACCCGGATCCTCCAATCTCAGCCTCCCAAATGCTGGGATTACAAGCGTGCGCCACCACGCCCGGCTCTATTCTTTATTTTGAAACAGGGTCTCACTAAGTTGCAGAGGGCCTCACTATGTAGCTGAGGCTGGCTGCAAACCTGAAATCCTCCTGTCTCAGCCTCCCAAGTACTGGGATTACAAGCGTGCGCCACCACGCCCAGCACTTTTTCATAGTTCTGAAGAGCATTCTCTGGACTCATTGTTTGGGTCAACTCAGGTCCCAAGGCCACCCCTGAACCAATCACTGTGGCCAAGGCCATGGAATCCCCTGATTGGTTAGGCCTGAGCCACATGCTTCCCCCACCTTGGAACCTGGAGGTGGGATTGGCCCCACCCAAGTTGGATGGACTGGGGAAGGGGAGGGGCAGTTTCCTAGGGAAAAATCAAAGCATCAATATCAGAAAATTAAGAGACTAGGTCCCAGGCAGGCATAAACAACAGACGCCCATACCCTTTGTATTAGTTAGCTTTCTGACACTGTAACCAAAATACCTGACAAGACCACCTTAGAGGAGGAAAGGTTTATTTGGTTCAAGGTTGCAGAGACTCAGTCAATGGTGGGCCAGCTCCAAGGCAGACACACCATCGCGGCCGGCTGTGCTGCAGGAAAGTTGCTCGGCTCACAGCAGCTGAGAAGCAGAGAGGGGGAGCAAGGGCCAGGGGCAGAGGGAGTCCTCAGAGCCACACCTCCAGTGACCCCCTCCTCCAGGCACCCCTCCCAGCCTGCAGTTACCACCCCGTAAGGCCATTCAAATTAGTAACCCGCTGATAAGGCTACAGCGCTGGGGCGGTTACCGCACCTCTGAACTTTCATGCTTTGCCAAGACGTGTGCTTTCTGGAGGAACATTCTAGATCCAAACCATAAGACTCTGGTGCAGAAGATCTCTTTGTGCTCTGTGCTCACTGGACTTCTTCAAGCCTCAGTTTCTCTCTTTGTAACCAGCAGGTGTTAATCCCCACCCTTCTCATCCCTATCTGAAAGGTCCATCCAGAAAGCCATGTCCAGACTGTAAAGCTCGGGTCACCTGTAAGAGAGGGGTCATGAGAGTGATCGCTAAGCAGCTGTCCTGACCCCGCCGCCCTCTCCCGTCTTTCTTACAGAGCACCTGAAGAAGCCACTTGAAGACTACATGGCCCTCTTCCCCAGCGTGAGGATCCTCCGAACCAAGAAACGCGAGGGCCTGATACGGACCCGCATGCTGGGGGCCTCCGCAGCTACGGGGGATGTCATCACATTCTTGGACTCCCACTGTGAAGCCAATGTCAACTGGCTCCCCCCCTTGCTCGGTAAGCAGGAGGGAGGCCGCCCTGGCCCCCCCTCTGCCAAGAGGCGCCCCCACAAGGCTCCCCTCACCTGTTGGAAAGCACCCAGCATAACACCGGGCGCCTGAGAGATTGTGAAGCTCAGGGCTGCTCAGACAGAACTTAAAATCCAGTTGATCCTGCCCAAGAGAAGGAAAGTGCGACTCAGAGAGGGAAAGTGTCCCTTGCCTCCTGAGGGGACTGCTTCCCTCGGATGCTTTAAGTTTTGTTGGAAAGCAAGCCAAGGCTATCTCCTGTTAAGAGGCAGATTATAGGGGCCATCTTTATGTCAAACTAGAAGAGTTACCGTGTACTGTTCGGCTGCTGTGAGCAGGGCAGGTTGTAAACAGGATGGTTCCTCCTCACGGTGCCAGGCCCAGCATCTCTCCTTTTTATAAGAGAGAAAACTGAAGTTCAGAGACACTGAGTGACTCATTTGTCCCCTTGGGCTGTCGGTGTCAAGGTCACCATCTATTCTTTTTCACAGTGGCCTCCCAGGTTCTTTGCAGGAAGGCGTTTCAGATAGATTCCCTGGATGGCTAGGGCCGTAGACAGAGGGCGGCATGAGCCAGGAGCCTTCCACGACACCGTGGGCAGAAGGGGACCCCGGGGCTGGGTACTGGGTGTGACGTGCCTCGTGGCTGGTTGATGAGCAGGCCAGGAACCCGAGGAGTCCACTTTCAAGAAGGCAGTGAGCTGGGGCTAACAGGTGGACATAGGAGTTGTTCTGTTGAGATTAGGAATCAGATGCAAGCCACAGCCAGGGCCAGGAGTAGCTGGGGAAGAGCAATCTAGAGAGAACTAATCTCTCTAGAACCAATCCAGAGAGAACATGAACTTAGGGGCCAACTAATGCGCTCAGCAGAATTGCCTGAAGCCTTGTTAAAAGTCAGTGTCGTGCCCACTCCAAAGGCTCTGACCTCTGCAGCCCAGGACGAAGCCTGGCAGGTGCGTTTCTAGCCAGCCTCTAGGTGACGCCTGATCTTCTGGTGCAGGGTCACACGCTGGGGAGCACCCACTAGCAATGCTGCCGGTCAGGGCTGAGGACCAAAAGCCAGCCCCACACAGTCGACAGGCCGGTCCAGCAGACTCGGTTCCTATCCCATCAGCAGCGAACTCGATTATTAGATTATGTGCTTCTGACACCCGGGCCTCAGGATCTCACGGGGTTAGGAAAAGGGTATAGCCCAGAATTTCTGGTAAACTGTTCAATTATACCAAGAGATCACCTGCATCCGCCTCTCATTACTGAAAGAGAGAAAAAGTAAAAAGCCTCACCATAAGCCACCTAATTTAGGGTCCTGATGGAGCAACCCATTTGCAGGGTCATTCAGTGACTCATAAAGACGGTGAGGTGGTGGGGCACCAGGCTGAGCGTGTCGCCTAAATAGCCCTCAACTCTGTTTCTATGGAAATGTATGAGGCGATTTTCATAATCTGCAGACGTGCATGGAAGAAACATCCCTCTCTTTTTAAAAACCTCTCCCTCCAATACTGGCAGCTAACAGAGCGCAGCATGGCTTTTGTCTGCAAAACCATTAACACCTCCATGCATGGCTCACTCTGTCTTCTGTAGAGATTAGACATTCCCGAGCTCACCGAGGATTCAGTCTCCCCTCTCCAGAAAAGGAAGGCTGTTGTCTATCATCACCTCCTTTTTCACCATCATAACCATCACCATCAGCATTATAACCACCACCACCATCATCATAATCACCACCACCATCATCATAATAGGCATCACCATCATCCTAACACCACCACCACCATCACCACCATCATCGTAACCTTTACCATCATCACCATAACCACCACTATCATCATCACCACCATCGTCACCATCATAATCACCACCAACACCACCATCATCACCACCACCCCCATCATCACCATCTTCATCACCATCACCATCATCACCATCACCATCACCATCATCACCATCGCCATCATCACCACCACCATCATCACCATCTTCATCACCTTCATGACTCTGCTGTCCCCTTAGCATTTCAGGCTGTGTCCAAATTTAAACTTGACTGTTACACAGCAAAGCAGGGAGGCGAGGCAGGAGCCACATTTTGCAAATGAGAGAATTCAGGGGCCAAGAGAAATGAAGGAAACGCTCGGTCTTCCAACTCCTGCTCCTCGGCCTGTTTCGGTAATCCCGGTCACGGGGACTGTCACTCGAGCGCTGATCATGCTAAAGCTGAGCCAAGCATCTCTGCAGACTTCAGAGACCCCGGAGGGAGGAGACAGTTTTTCCATTTTGTCAGCAAGGAAACTGAGGCTCAGAGGCATTGAGGGGGCCTCGTGCAAGGTTATACTGCTAATAGGTGGCAAAATGGGACTTGCACCTGGGCATTCTGGTCACAGGTGAGCGTGGTATCACAGAATGCCACCGCCTGAGGCTACCCTGACCTCAGTCAGTCAGCCAGTGGTGTGTCCTCAGCCCAACCTCCTTGGAAGTGAAGTACCTGAATAGCCACGAGCAGTTAAGAAGGGAGAGGCCCTTCTCTAGACTTTTTCCCTGGAGAAGATCTGTAAGCATCATTAAGAACCCCCAGGGAAGGTCTGGGCATGATGGCACACTCCTATAATCCCAGGAATTTGGAGGTTGATACCTGAGAACCACAAGCCTGAGGCCAGCCTCGACGCTTTAGCAAGACCCCGCTTTCAAAATAGAAAGGGCTGGGGGTGTAGCTCAGTGGTAGTTCACTCCTAGGTTCAACCCCTAATATGAAATACACACACACACACACACACACACACACGTTTTTTATTAAGTAATATTTTTTTTAAATCCCAGAGAGAGGGCTGAGGATATAGCTCAGTAGGAAAGTGCTTGCCTAGCATGCTTGAGGCCATGAACTTGATCCCCAAAACTACAAAGAGAAAGAGAGAGAGAGAGAGAGAGAGAAGGAAAGAAAGAGAACCCCCGGGGAGCCTGTGCCCAGGCTGATCAAAGCCAACCCCCAGAGATTCTGATTCCACTTCCTGGGTGGGGGCAGGCATGAGGATGTTTTCAATACACCCTGGGGTGCATCTAACACTGGTGCCCCCAGTTTATTCTTGGGGGTACACCACTAAAAAACAGCATTTCTCAACCTTTTTTTCAACCCTGTCTCACAGAAACACATTGGCCAAGCCGGGCGTGGTGGCACACGCTTGTAATCCCAGCATTTGGGAGGCTGAGGCCGGAGGATCTAGGTTCGCGGACAGCCTCAGCTACCTAGTGAGACACTCTGCAACTTAGTGAGACTCGGTTTCAAAATAAAGAATAATAAAAAAAAATAGGGCTGGGGTGTAGCTTGGAGGTAGAATGCCCCTGAGTTCAATCCCCAGTACCGCAAAAAAAAAAAAAAGAAACACATTGGCCATCCCAACCCAATACGAACGAGTGCACACACTCTCGCGATACTGCTGAAGCCCATTTCCCGAAATAGCCTCATCTGTCACCGTGTCCGATACCACCTGGATCGCACCTGATTCTCGCTATCCTTTTTCAGCGTGTGTGATCGATTTCAGCCCCTGCCCCACCAATGGATTGATTATATCTTCAGTTTAGAAAAAGGCAAAAGTGCCACTCTCTTGCCTAGAATAAAAACGTGCTATAGCTCGGTGCAGTTTGGGCCCTGGCAGCCCCTGGTGGCTTTGGCCTCACCGAGCTCCCCACTGCAAGTCTTAAACCCCTGGCCCAGAGCAGCTGGGCATCCCAGCACAGCCCGCTGGGCCTCGCTGAGATCGTCTGCTGGGATAGCTGACGGGCACCCCAGGGCGCCAGGCAAGGCTTCCTGCAGGAGAAACACTGGACACTGAAGGGCAGAGCAAGGTGATGCTGTAACTCTACTGCAGCTCGGGCAGAGAGTGACTCAGATGGAACCAGCTTCTCCCAGGCCTGTGAGGTTCCACACAGCCCCCTCGGTCAAGGCCCCTGGCTGCCATCTTGAATCACCTAGCCTGGAGCATTTCTGCCACACAATGGACGGCCAGACTCTGCCGCACACCTCCAGGTGTGGGAACCACCACTCTCAGGGACAGTCCGGTCTCTCCTCCCTAGTTCTCACTGTCAGGGAAATCGAGCTGAACCTCAACTCTCTCGGGAAGGGCCGTTGGCTTGCTGACCGACCGCAGCCGGGGCTGCCCATGAGCCATCAGGGCAGACAGTCTGCTGCGAGGGGCACGTGCTGGGGCGCCTGGCTGCTTCAGGCCCTGAGTTGAGATGTGGATTTGGAATGGGAGCTTGGCAGGGCCAGGATAAGGCTCCTCCTGGAGGGAAATCGGTCTCTCTCTCCAAAACAGCAGGGCCTCTTGACCCATTTCATAGAGAACACTGGGGCTGCCAGGCGTAGTGATGTACACTTGTAATCCCAGTGCTTGGGAGGCTGAGACAGGAGGATTGCAGGTTCATAGCCAGCCTCCACTACTTAGTGAGGCTCTCCGCAACTTAGTGAGACCCTGTTTCAAAATAAAGAATAAAAAATAGTAGAATGCCCGTGGATTCAATCCCCAGTTACACACACACACATACACACACACACACACACACACACACACACACACACACACAAACTCCCAATAACACCGGAGCCTGGAGAAGCTGTTTGTGGAGCCACCTCAGAACTCAGAACCCTATCATGAGTGGCAGGTCTAGGATAAGATCCCCGAGTGTTTAAAACCCGCACTCTGCCTGCCTCTCCGTGAATTCTCAAACTCAAGCGCTCAAAGATGTCCTCCTCGGGGGGGAACCTGTTAAAAGCGGGAGTAAGCTGCAGAGCAGGAGCAGGAGAGGGGGCTAGGATCTCACATCGACTAACGGCGTCTCGTGCCCACTGCAGACCGCATCGCCCGGAACCGCAAGACCATCGTGTGCCCCATGATCGACGTGATCGACCACGACGACTTCCGGTACGAGACGCAGGCAGGGGACGCCATGCGGGGTGCCTTCGACTGGGAGATGTACTACAAGCGGATCCCCATCCCTCCAGAACTGCAGAAGGCCGACCCCAGCGACCCATTTGAGTGAGTACGCGTGACCCCAGGACACCCGCAGAGGTCAGGATGGCCACCTCCCCCAGAGCCCGGTGCAGGGGGCCCAGAGCCCTGGCCCCACTAGGTACCAAGAGTCAGACATGTCAACCCCACCCCCAACCACAGGTGGCTTGAACTATTTCCGTTGCTTTCCAAACAGGGGCACCAAGGATCCTGGAGGCTAGTACCTTGCTGGGGTCAGTCACACAACTAGGAAGTGGCAGAGGCCAGGCACAGGTGCGGGTCTGCCACCCCGGGAGAGTTTCCCTTTGTTCCGTGGCACCCCTGGGAAGGTCAGGGAGGCGGCAGCTTGTACCACAGCAGCAGTTCCGGGGATGGGACAGGACTCTATCACGCTTGAAGTTGTGATAGTTGGAAGTCTAAGATGAGTCTGACTGGGCTCAAATCACCACGTCAGCAGGGCCTGTAATCCCAGTATTTGAGAGGCTGAGACAGGAGGATCGTAGGTTGGAGGATAGCCTCAGCAACTTAGCGAGACCCTGTTTCATCATAAAAAAATAAAATAAAATAAAATAGGAGCCAGGCGTGGTGGCGCACACTTGTAATCCCTGTACTTGGGAAGCTGAGACAGGAGGATCACAGGTTCACGGCCAGCCTCAGCTACTTAGTGAGGTCCTCCGCAACTTAGTGAGACCCTGTTTCAAAACACAGAATAAAAAATAGGGCTGGGGAGCCGGGCGTGGTGGCGCACGCTTGTAATCCCAGCATTCGGGAGGCTGAGACTGGAGGATCCGGGTTCGAGGCCAGCCTCAGCTACCTAGTGAGGCCCTCCGCAACTTAGTGAGACCCTGTTTCAAAATAAAGAATAAAAAATAGGGCTGGGGGTGTAGCTCGGAGGTAGAATGCCCCTGAGTTTGATCTCTAAGATCACAAAAAAAAAAAAAAAAAAAATTCCCGATGTCCGGCAGGACTGCACTCCCACAGGACACTCCACCTCTGGAGGGCTCGTGCCCTCTCCCTCCACCCAGGTGGAAAGAGCTGGGCTGCTCTGTGGAAATGACAGGCAGCCAGTGAGAAAGCCCCATGAGCCAGGAGCCGGTTCAACTTACCTCCTCAGTGGGCGGATATTTGCGGTCTTCTGACCACCTTCATTTCACACATGTGCAGTCGCTGCCGGTCCGGGGTATGGTTTAGTTTCACACATGCGCAGTCGCTGCCGGGTCCAGGGATATGGTTTAGTTTCACACATGCGCAGTCGCTGCCGGGTACAGGGAATGTGGTTTGGTTTCACACATGCGCAGTCGCTGCCGGGTCCAGGGATGTGGTGTAACCCAGACCACATCATGCCTTCACTCCAGCCTGGACATACCTCAGAGTCAGTCCTCGGTCGACCTGAATTCTTGGGGAATGAGAGCAACAGCAGGAGGAACAGCTTTGCCTGAGGTTCTGGCAAAGCGATTTCAACCTTTGTCACCGTACATGATCCTTTACAACAGTGTCCTCGGGGACGTGCAGCAGTGTCCCCATTCGACCAGAGAGACAGGAGGATCACAGGTTCACCCTGAGATCACCTGAGATTCAGAGAGGAAATGAGGCCGGACGACAGGAACGCGGTATCTGAGGCTGAGGTCAGAGCGGGAGGGGCAGCCCCAGAAATCACAGTCTTCAGGGAGGACGGAGAGGTGATCAGTACCCCTCCCACCCCGTTCCTGTTGGTCCTTTGCCATAAGCAGACTGATAGGCCCTAGACGCTCAACAGTGGGCCCTGGCCGGTCACCACATTGCACAAGTAGCAGTGGCCCAGCCAGCGTCCACCGGAGCCTCGGGTTGGCCTCACCCTAGGGCGGTGCCTCTCAATACGGCTGCACCTCGGCATCACCTGGAAAGCCTTTTAAAAACACCCAGGCCACGCCCCACACCAGCTCTGCCGGGGTCTGAGGGTGCCGCGCAGGCAGCACTGTTTTGTAAAGCTCCCTAGTATCACTGCCATGGCCAAGGCAAAGGGCCACTCTGCCCTGAAACGCTTTCTGAGGAACCCCTGTCCTTCACGTCCACGGTTTCGCTCCAGAAGCCTCTCTTCCAAATTGCACTGGGGCAGAACCCCAGGAAGGAATCTTGGTCATTCCCTGCACACCCCCCATGGGGCTGGCGAGTGGACAGCGGGCGGGCACCAGGGCAGTGCGGTGACTTGTGAACGCCTCGGGATCTGGTGGCAGACCCCAGCCTGAATCCCAGCAGTTCATCCACTTAGTAACCGCATGCCCTTAGGCAGATTTCTGTAGCGTTTCTGCATTTTGAATTCCTCCCTCTGAGAAGGGGGGGCAGTAATAGAGCTTCCTGAGAGCGGGCGATGCCGTGGGTACAGTGGGCGGCTGACCCTAGACACTCAGAGCTGTTGCTGTTGCTGAACACGGCAGAAAAGGGAGCAAGCTGGGGAGAGAGGCCTCCCTCGGGAGGCAGAGCCAGGAGCTTCCAAAATGCCTTCAGGCGAATCTCCTGCCTTCCTTCCGGGCAGCTCCGCAGCCTCTGCCTCCGGCTGCAGTCTAGACCAGTTTTCACGGGCAGAGTCTCCGGGGTGGATTTCCTGTGAAGCGCCCAGTCAGAAGCAATCTGCCCGTCTAAGCTGTATGTTTCTGCCCCAGCCAAAAAGCCCCAAACCCCGCCGTCTTCAGAAGACAGAGGGGACTGAACCGAAGGATACCTCGCTTTCTGACATTACTGGATAGTAAGAAATATAAGACTGACGGGAGATAGGACGGGTAGCTTTCCTTCCCTTGGATGGGTGGGGAATCAGGCTCCAGGGGGATACATCCCACTGTCCAATATAATTCAAGTTATATGCGTGGTTTTAAATTTCCTAGTAGCCACACAAATAAATAAATAAGTAAATAAATAAATCAGCCAGAAGTGTAGCTCAGTGGTAGAGCACTTGCTGGGCATGTGAGGAGCCCTGAGTTTCATTCCCAGCACCACACACACACACACACACACACACACACACACACACACACAGATAAAGAGAAGTAGTAAAATTCTTTTTTTTTTTGCAGTACCGGGGGTGGAACACAGAGGCATTCTACCTCCAAGCTACACCCCCAGCCCTATTTAATTTTATTTTTTAATTTTGAAACAGGGTCTCACTAAGTTGCAGAGGGCCTCACGTAAGTTCACGTAAGTAGCTGAAGCTGGCCTCGAACCTGTGATCCTCCTGTCTAAGCCTCCCAAGTGCTGGGATTCCAAGCATGCACCACCACGCCCAGTTTCATTTTAATTTTAATAATATATTCCACTCAAACCCATATGTCTAAAATGCTGTTTTAACCCACAACCAACACTGAAAATTGTTGAGTCCTTCCATCCGCCCTTCCTCATACCAAGTCTGGAAATCCCACGTGTGTCTTGGGCTCACGGCGCGGCTCAGCTCAGGCCAGTCGCCATTCCAGCGCTCCGGTCACCGCCTGTGGCCGGAGGCTGCCGTCCGGGGCAGCGCAGGGTTAATGGTGGAACACTTCATCTCACATGGGGAGACACAGCAGGTTAAAGAGAGCAGAGAGAAGCCGGGCGTGGTGGTGCACGCTTGTAATCCCAGCATTCGGGAGGCTGAGACCGGAGGATCCGGGTTCGCAGCCAGCCTCAGCTACCTAGTGAGGCACTCTGCAACTTAGTGAGACTCGGTTTCAAAATAAAGAATAAAAAATAGGACTGGGGGTGCAGCTCGGAGGTAGAACGCCCCTGAGTTCAATCCCCAGTACCGCAAAAAAAAAAAAAAAAAAGAGAGAGAGCAGAGAGGAGGGCTTCCCAGCCTCTGGCCCCTGTCCTCTTTCCTGTCAATGCCTCCCCGAGGAGGACATGTGTCCTGGCTGTGAGGGGTGTGGACCGGGGCGTAGAGAACAGATTCTGGCACCAGCAGCTCATTTTGTAGCTGCTGAGCCTGGAGCAAGTCGCCCGCCCACGCTGCAGTTTCACAGGAGCAGAGCTGGGGTGTGGATAATGAGCCCTCCCCAGGGTCAAGGTGAGGCCTGAATTCGCTCTAGCAATGAGGAAGTTCACAGCCAGGCGTGGTGCCGCACGCCTGTAATCCCAATACTTAGGGAGGCTGAGACAAGAGGATTGCAGGTTCAAGGCCAGCCCCGGCAACTTAGTGAATCCCTCAGCAATTTGGCAAGACCCTGTTTCAAAATTTAAAGATTAAAAAGAACTGGATGTGTAATTCAGAAGGTAGAATGCCTAAGTCCCATCCCCCAGTGATTCTACCAGAGCACCTGGCATGCGCCCCTCGGTAAGCACCATGTGCTGTGGAGGTCGGGCGGCCTGCGGGTTGGGGAAGGCCTTTTACATCAGCAGGGCGCCCCTGAGCTGAGCAGGGGTGGCTGGCTTCCTGTTCCCCCGGGCGCCCTTGGCTTGGCATCCCCATGCCCTGCTGAGGCCGTTTGTTCCTCCCTGGGCCTTCCCCTGGTCCATCCTCCCTTGTCCTAACCCATCCGAGCACCTGCTCCTCCGGGCATCCTTCCTCGACCCCTCTGCCTGCCTCCCTCCTCAGCCCCAAAGCTGGACGCGTGCACACCCCTTTCCTGTCCCTTTGGTGCTCTTGTCTGTGCCGCCCAGAGGCCCCTGTCGCACTCTGCCTGGTCTTCTGGCTCCTCCTGCCCTGCAGTGGCGTCCCCTGAAAGCCAATGACTTACCTCTCGTCCAAGTACTAACCAGGCCGGACCCTGCTTAGCTTCCGAGATCAGACGAGATCAGGCCTGTTCACAGGTATAATTGTAGACATGATTTACCTCAGGATCCCTCCAGTTCCTGCTTCTTAGGTGCAGTCAGTGAATAAACCAGTGAGTAGTGAATAAAGGGAATGCATCTTCCCTCCCAATTGAGCTGGAAGAACAGAGACCATGGCTTCCAGAAAATAACCCAACAGAACAAGCATCTGTGCTGGGCTTCCTGGGCCCGAATCCTCAAAGAAGCATGTTCAAAACACAGATTCCCCCAGCTCCATCCCCCAGAGTTGGTTTCAGCCCATCTGGCAAGGACCCGGAAAGCTCTCTACACCATTCCACAGCACAGACAGGCTCGGATGTACCTGATTGGGACCATTTAACTAGGGGAAAGACTAGAGATCTATGCATTACTCAGCTACAAGGCCCACCGAGGAAGAATGCCGCTGTGATTTCATTTCACAAGTATCCTCCAGTGTTCATCACGTAAGAGAACTTTCGATTGTTTGGTTTAAATGCAGCATTCATGAGAGGAAGTGTTAGGAAAGCCCAGATCCCCGCCCGCCGG
>PVLC010028680.1:0-20565 GCA_004027655.1 Graphiurus murinus
TTTAACTTACAGATCCCTGCTGCTCTGTCTCTGGTGGGAGGGGTGAGCTGGATGTCTTTGCTACAGGCTTAAGATGGTTGTCCCAGGTATTCTTCATCACTGTTCACCCTGTGGGGATATGCCGCCTGATTTGGGACAGTTCCATAGCATAGTCGCTTATTCCACTTCTGGTCGCTGGGAGTGCAGGAGGTCGTTGGAGGTCTTGGTGCTGACAGACCCTGTTCTGGGCAGCTGGCAATAGCAGCCGCCAGTTCGCGGCACATGCCTGCTCCTTTGTTCTCCCTGGGATCTGTTCAGCTGCTTTTGTTGCTTTGTTCACTTTTTTGCTGCTTTGCTTTTCTTTCCTTCCATCAAGAAGCTGCTTTTGCAGCACTTTTGATTCAAGCTCTGCAGTGCAGTTGATCGCTGCTCTGGCTCTGGAGGTGGTCTGGAGAGGGCTTATGCTGGTCATACCACGTGTTCCAGTCTCTGTGGAAGGTGCAGGAATCCTCCACCTGGTTAGGATGTAGAGTTCTGGAGTCGCTTACTCCACGTCTGGTGGCTGGGTCCAGGTCGACAGTGGTGTTAATAGACCCCCGTGCCAGGTGGCCGGCTTAATGGCCACCACCGCTCCGAGGCATGGTGCTGCTGCCCATGGGCTCCTTTGCTCTCCCTGGTCAGCTTTCTGGGACCTCTTTAGCTGTATTTCAGTTTTCGTTGCTTTGTTTGCTTTTTTCTTGCTTTTTTTCTTCTGTCAAGAAGTTGCTTTTATGGCAGAATTGATTCAAGCTCACAGCACCTGAGGAAAGGTGTTTCACTCAGATGCCATCTTGGGCTCCCCTTCTCTACATTGATTTTTACAAATTTTCCTGAACTCATTTATTAGTTCTAACCATTTTTGATGGAGTGCGTGTAGTTTATATATATAAAATCATGTCATCTGCAAACAGAGACAATTTTACTTCTTCCTTTCCAATTTGGATGTCTTTTATTTATTTTTCTTTCCTTATTACTCTGGGTAAAATTTCTAGTCAGAATGGGCATCCTTATTATGTTCCTATGGTTTAGATGATATTTAGATGAGACAGGGGATACTGACATGATGTAAGCCTCTTGCAGCTGTGGTTATGGAAATAATATAATTAGTATGCAAGCGCACATGAGTTTTGTGTGGCTAAGAATGGAATGTTATGGACTGAATTGTGTCTCCTTGAACTCTGTATGTTGAAGCCATAACCCAAGTGACTATATTGGAAACAAGGCCTTTAAGGAGGTGATGGAGGTTAAATAAAGTCATGAAGCTGGAGTCATGATCTGATGAGATTTGTGCCCTCATAAGGAGGACACAAGACAACCTGCTCTCTCTCTCTCTCTCTCTCTCTCTCTCTCTCTCTCTGCCTACAAACAAGAGGTTATGTGACCACACAGAGAGATGGTAGCTGCCTAAAGCCAGGAAGAGAGGCTGCACCAGAAATCGACTACGTTGGCGCCGTGATCTTAGACTTCCAGGCTTCAGGCTTTACAAAAATAATGGTCTATTGTTGAGCCACCTGATTTAGTTTACTGTGTTTTGGCAGTATGAGCACAAACATATCACATATATACCCATAAAACATGTATGTGCTATATACCTCTTATGTATCTGCACATGATACATGTTTGCACATATGCATATATATGTTAAGTATATGTAGTAAATTCTGTTATATATGTATATCATGCAACTCTTTCTCTTTCTTCTGTTTTTCTATATACATACACACAGAGATAGAGCACTGGTCTCCAGGCCTGAGAGTTGATACCATTCTGTGACATACTGTGACAGAATTCAAATCCTGACCTTGGTCAGATGTCAAAGCCAATGTTCCATGCCACTGATCATAGGGCATATATTCATAAAACATGTAAGAGCAAGATAATCAAAAATAGTTTAAATCTCTTATTAATGTAAGTCAGCTATACTATCTTTACATACAACAGCTATAAAGAATTTTGTAGTCATGAATGTCTTAATTATGATGAGAATATTTATATTGCTATAATCAAGTTATATTTTTAGCCTTTTAAATAGAACATCAATTTTAACTGTTTTATTGCCTTACCTTGTCACAGATCCATTTTCTAGGATCTTCACTGCGGAAGTGTTGTTCCCCATTAGATTCAGGACCATACTTGCTTGATAAATGTATCGATGGGTTGTACTTTTCTTTTTTATGGTAGGAAGAAAATGGCAAAAACCTGAAAAATATTTAGGTAATGTTCTTAGTTTGATTTCTAGAAACATTTGATTTTTTAAAAAAAATTAGGAGAAGTAGTATAGTAAAAAAAATACATGGTGTGGAATCAGAATACATGAATTCCCTTTCAATCTCTGCCATCAAATACTAGTATTACTGCTGTCTATGAATCTTCATTTTTGTCCTGATAATGGAGATATTATATTTTCCTCATAGAATTTTGGGGTTTCAAATATATTGTAAATATTGACAATGTTAAATACTGAATTAATAATGTAAGTAAAAACAATCAATTTAAAAATGGTATCCCCTCCCTCCCCCAAAAAACACACAGTCAGTATAGGGGGTTCTTATTGAAATGAATTCTATTCATATTTTAAATTACCCAAAAGTGGGGGCATATTTGGTAGAGGTTATAAAGACACCAGTATTCACATCTTAGTTTTGTCATTGCCAGCTGTGTCCCTTATCATTACTTGATGTCTATGAATCTTTACTTCCATGTGGGATTGTTAGAAAAAATGAACTTAATTATATAAAATATTAAAATGGAGGTTGAAAAGAACAAGTGTCCAATAAAAAGTGGTGACAAAAGCAGAAGTAAAAGAAGCAACATGTTATGTCAATCACTATCATAATCATCATCATCATTTTTAGGTATTAGTATGATCAACAAAAGACCAAATGTGTGTGTGTGTGTGTGTGTGTGTGCGTGCACGTGCACCTGTAGTGGGGATTGAACTCAGGGGTATTCTATCTCTGAGCTACATCCCCAGCCCTTTATTCATTTTTTGTTTGGAAGCAGGGTCTTTCTAGGTTACGAAGGCTGTCCTCAAACCTGCAATCCTCCTGTTTCAGCCTCCCAAGTAGGAAATTATTTAATTCTTAACTAATATTTGGTCAATAAAGTATAAATAGAGGGTTTGGGGGCCAAAGCCTACTGATAGAGCACTTGCCTAATGCTGTGACACGGGGGTTCAACATGCAGCACCTCAAAAAAGTGTAAACCATAAAAAAACCAAAAAAAAGTGAAAACCATAAAAATCATAAATCACTTTAGTCTATAATCAAATTTTAGATAATTATATATTTTAAGTGCTATCATTTACAATTTTTAAATATATATAGTTAGTTGTACTTTATGCTTTCAGTGAGTAGTTTTCAATTAGCTGAATACCATGTTAAAGAAGAAAGATAAGAATTTATATATTAATTTTAGAATCTTACCAAAGATATAGATCTATTAAAAACAATATGGAAAGCCGGGCGTGGTGGCGCACGCTTGTAATCCCAGCATTCGGGAGGCTGAGACCGGAGGATCCGGGTTCACAGCCAGCCTCAGCTACCTAGTGAGGCACTCTGCAACTTAGTGAGACTCGGTTTCAAAATAAAGAATAAAAAATAGGGCTGGGGGTATATCTTGGAGGTAGAATGCCCCTGAGTTCAATCCCCAGTACCGCAAAAGAAAAAATATATATATATATATAGAAATACAGTAGTATATAGAGACAAGTCATTACTTAAATGGGTAGTTAGAGAAGAATCAGTGAAGGCTCCAGTAAACAAAAAATGTACTACATTATACTGAATATTAATATACTTCATGTAGCTTTCAAAATAATAAAAGTAACAAATTAACTTATCCTTTTTTCCTTACAACTGTCTTTCATTTTCCTCTTTTTCAAATAATTCTACCAAAGTCAAAACAGTATGGAGGATCCTCAGACGAATGGGAATGAACCTACCATACGATCCAGCAATACCTCTTCTGAGTATCTACCCAAAAGAATGGAAACCAAACTATCAGACTCATGCATGTGTATCTATGTTTATACCTGCACAATTCAAAATTGCCAAACTATGGAACCAGCCAAGATGTCCATCAACAGATGAATGGATTACAAAACTTTGGGATATGCACACAATGGAATTTTACTCAGCCATAAAGAAGAACAAAATCATGTTATTTGCAGGGAAATGGATGGAACGGGAAAACATGTTAAGTGAAATTAGTCAGTCACAAAAAGTAAAAAAATCAGATGCTCTCCCTAATATACAGAAGCTAGAGAGAAAATGGAACATAAGAGGGACTCCAGATGAAGAAGGAGAAACCTTGGGTGAGCAAAGAAGGTGACTTAACTGAAGGTGATGGGGGGGCACCCTAATGCACATGATATACTTTCACAAACATATCAGAGTCAATCACTGAACTGAACTTGAGAAGGAGGGAGGGGAGAAAGAATGGGGCAGGAATTGGGGAAGGGTTAAATGAGAGATGTGTGCATGTATGACTCTACCAGCTTGTACTTAACAAAGATGTTTGATTACAATGCACCAATGATAAAAAAGATGAATAATTCTACCAAAGTCACTCATAATTCTAGGTTTTCTGTCAACCTACTTATTTCACTGACAGATAATTCTAAGTTTCCAATTATGAACTTCTATTTCCTGTTGATTCAAGCCTAATTCTTCAACCCTGCTGTCAGGCTTTTTCGAAAGCACAGATCTGTTCAGTCTTCTACACTCCCTATGTGTTGTTCCATCAATGCCATTTGCCTTTCTTTTCCCATCCTACCTTATGTCTCTGTGCATGCTCCCCCTCCTGAAATGTTAACACACATTCTACTCCTCTTCATAACTCAGCTTTCCTAGACAACAGAATCCACCCGCTCCTACCCACATTAACATCTCTATTATCTAAAAATGTATTCATTAAACAAGAATGAAGTGAAATGTTTTTATGTATTAGCATTTGGAAAAAAAAAAAACCTAATGGAACACACAGTAGTGGAAGATGCAGTATATTTAAATGGAATCCACCATGTAGCAGGGGGTAGGGAATGAGACAAAAAGCCACAAGTAGAATGTGGTAACTTCTGTGATGGATACAGGCACAAGAGGTTCTCAGTGCAGGGAGGAAAATTGCTTCTTGTTTATGCAGGTTTGTACGTGGGAGGTTACTGGGAGGGGGTTGGGTATGAGGTATGGGAAAGGGATTTTCCCAGACCATGTATGCCAGAGTTGTATAGAGAAAACCAAGTAGAGTTCATCAAATTGGGATGCTAGTGAAGACCATTTTAAACAGAAAAAAAACAACCCAAACAAAGAGTAAGGACAAGTTAGAGCATAAAAGGAATGCTAAGGCAGCATGAATTCTCAAAGAAAATAAAGATCAGAACAGTCTTAAAGTAGACAGGAGACTCCTTATACAGAATATGTATAGTACTACATTACAGAACTTTATAAATTACAAAACATTCTTATTTTTATATATAAGTTAATTCTGACTGCAAAATATGCTTGTCCAGACACAGTTGATTCTGCCTTAAAGAAATTATTTCAAAATGGACATGGCAATGGAAATTTATGCATGTAAATATACATGGCTATGGCCCAGGTCTCTGACACCAAGCATGCTGCCTCTCTCTTAAAGAGATCTAGTATAATATATACACAAAGCACAAAGCAGAATAAAGGGACAATTTACTACAAGTTAGAAATTTGTTTCAGACTGTAATAAATTCTCCAGTGAGCTACTCAAGAGCATACAAATAAGTCTTTTTGTGTAGGTTGTAGGCAGTAGAAATAGCAAGCTACAGTAAGTTTCTCCCAAAATTTACAGCAGAATTTATATCGTTCAACAACTTTTTTTTTTTTTTGGTACTGAGGACTAATCTCAAGGGCATTCTATCTCAAAGACACACCCCCCAAGACCTATTTTATTTATTTATTTATTTTTGAAATAGGGTTTTGCTAGGTTGATGAGAGTTTCACTGCTTGATGAGGCTGTCCTAGAACCTCTGATCCTCCTGTCTCAGTCTCCCAAGTACTGGGATTACAAGCATGCGCCACTACGCCCAGCTTATTCCAACAGTTTTTAATGTGAGATTTGCTCTGGGACCTGCCCTCAGTATCTTAACCACTAGCAAAAATCAGAGGTGTCCTAAGAGATAGCACAGCTGCCGCTCTAAGAACAACCTTATTCTCTCACCACTAGCTGATAAAAGGAATAAGAGAGACATCCAAGGACACTTCCTCACAGGGAGCAAATCCCATATTGATATTTTACTACTCAAGTCTTCTGAGAAGGCAGGGGAAACTTTCTATAAAGGAGGAAAACCTCATCATTAGAGCCACCAGGGACTGAACACAACAACCTACTTCCTCCTTGAGCTGAATAGAGAAAGCAGATGGTGGGAAGAGAAGGAAGGAGAAACAAAAGGAGCCTTAGGCTTCTCCTAGACACAGCTCCTCACAGCTGAAATGGATACACAGCTCTGGTGTGGATTAGGTAAGTGCTGTAGTTTGGATCTGAAATGGTCCTCAAAAGCCCATGTGATAAAGGTGTAGTCCTTAGCTTGGCACCACTGTGAGGTAGTGGAATCTGTAAGGAGGTGGGGCCTTAATGGGACATTAGGTTCTTGGACACATGCCCTAGAATGGGATATTGGGACCCAGCCCCTTCTTCTTGATCTCTTTTGCTTCTGGTCATGAGGCAAGGGCTTCCTCTCTCATGCACTCCTACCATGATGTGTTTCTTCACTATAGTCCAGAAGCAATGGGCGAACTGACCATGGATTGAAATCTTCAACAGTGAGCCAGAATATACCTCTTCTCTCTTTAAGTTGATTATTTCATATACTTTATTACAGTAATAGAAATCTAATAATAGAAAGCTAACTAACACAATAAGCAAATATTAAGTGTATAAAAAAGCCTTGATTTGATTCATAGTTAATTCAATGTACACTATGTCTTAAATATTTCATATATGCACCTTAGTATATGTTCAATATATTCTGCTAGACACTGTGCATTAAAAGATGAATAGGCAGATGTCTCACAAAAGACTCTTAAAATGAAATGAGAGAAAAAGACAAATAACTACAACAATATAAAGTGAGGTGTAAAGATGCCTCAGACCTAAAGAATACCATAAACCAAATGGACCTATTTATTAGACACATACAGAATATTTCACCCAACTACAGCTGAATTCACATTTTTCTCAGCTGCACATGGAACCTTCTCCAAAAGAGACCACCTTCTGGGCCACAAAGGGAGGACTGGCAAATTTAAAAAATGTAACATAAATCTCTGTCTTTTCAGACCACAACGGAATGAAACTAGAAATCAACTCTAAGAAGACCCACAGTAACCATGTAAACACATGGAGACTGGACACCACACTGCTGAATGAGGAATGGGTCATAGAAGTAAGGGGAATGGGTCATAGAAGTAAGGGGAGAAATTAAAACATTCCTAGAAATCAATGAAAACAGAGACACAACATATCAAAACCTCTGGAACACCTTGAAGGCAGTACTAAGAGGAAATTTTATAGCACTGAGTGCCCACATAAGAAGAACAGAAAATCACCAAATAAATATCCCCTTCTAGGGCATGTCTCCAAGAACCTAATGACACAGCTCAAAGCCCTTGAAAAATAAGAACAGTCTAACCCTAAAGCCAGTAGAAGACAGGAAATTATGAAAATCATAGCAAAAATTAATGAAGTAGGGAATAAAAAAAAAAAACAATACAGAAAATCAACAAAACCAAAAGCTGATTTCTTGAAAAAATAAACAAGATAGATAAAACATTAGCCAACCTCAACAAAAGAAAGCGAATCAACCCAAATTACTAAAATAAGAGATGAAAAATCAGATATTACTACTGACAGTGTGGAAATCCAGAGGATCATCAGAAACTACTTGGAAAAACTATACTCTATCAAAATGGAAAACCTAGAAGAAATTGACATATTTCTAGACATATATAATCTTCGTAAATTGAGTCAAGAAGATATAGAAAACTTAAACTGACCAACAGTAATCAAAGAGATAGAAACAGCAATAAAGAGTTTACCATCAAACAAAAGCCCAGGCCAGATGGTTTTCCAAGTGAATTTTATAAAACCCTTATAGAAGAGCTAATCCCAATACTCCTCAAACTATTCCGTGAAACGAAAGAAATGGGACTCTCCCAAACACATCTATGAAGCCAACATCACATTAATATCAAAGCCAAATAAAGACAGCTCAAGAAATGAAAGCTATGGGCCTGTATCACTGATGAACCTAAATGCAAAACTGCTAAACAAAATGCTAGCAATGTGCATTCAAAACCACATCAAGAAAATTATACACCATGATCAAGTCGAGTTCATCCCAGGGATGCAAGGCTGGTTCAACATATGAAAAACAATCCATGTAATTCACCACATAAACAGAATCAAAGACAAAAATCAAATGATCATTACAATAGATGCTAAAAAAGCATTTGATAAAATCCAACACCCATTCATGCTAAAAGCACTGCAGAGAATCAGAATCAACGGAATATACCTCTATATCAGAAAGTCAATATACAATAGGCCCATAGCCAACATTATATTAAATGGGGAAAAACTGCAAGATTTCCCACAAAAAACAGAAACAAGACAAGATGTCCATTATCACGACTTCTATTCAATATAGTGCTTAAGATTCTAGCCAGAGCAATAAGGCAAGAGAAGGAAATCAAAGATATACAAATAGGAAAAGAAGGACTAAAACTATCCCTTTTTGCAGATAACATGGTACTATATCTAGAAGACCCAACAAACTCAACCAAAAAACTTATAGAACTGATCAACAAATTCAGAAAACTATCTTGATACAAAATCGATCTTAAAAAATCAGAAGCTTTCCTGTATGCGAACTATAAATCTGCTAAAAAACAAATCCAGAAAACAACTCCACTCACAATGCACCCTGAAAAATAAAATACTTAGGAATAAACCTAACCAAGGAGGTAAAAGACTTCTATAAAGAAAACTATAAAAAGTTGAAAAATAAATCAAAGAAGACCTTAGAAGATGGAAGGATCTACCATGCTCTTGGATAGGCAGAATAAATATCATCAAAATGGCCATTCTTCCAAAAGTGATCTACAGATTCAATGTGTTACCATTAAATTACCAAGGTCACTCCTCATAGACATAGAAAAATCAGTCCTTAAATTTATCTGGAACAACAAAATACCCAGAATAGTCAAAGTAGTTCTTAGCAACAAGAACTATGCAGGATGAAAAAAAAAAGAAACAACCATGCAGGAAGCATCACAATACCTGACTTCAAACTACACTACAAAGTCACAGTAATAAAAATTGCATAGTATTGGCAACAAAAACAGACACATAAATGAATGGGGCAGAATAGAAGACTCAGAAACAAACCCACACACTTACAGTCAATTGATTTTTGACAAAGGAGCCAAAAATATACCCTGGAAAAAAGATAGTCTCTTCAACAAATGGTGTTGGCAAAATTGGTTAACAATATACAGAAAAATGGAAATAAATGTCACTTTCTCACCCTGCACAAGAGTCAATTCAAGATGGATCAAAGACCTGGAAGTCAGGTCAGAGACCTTGCAGCTATTAGAAGAGGGCATATGAGCAACACTTCAGCACATAGGCACAGGAAAAAACTTTCTCAACAAGAACCCAAAGGCACAAGCAACTCAAAGGAAGATCAATACATGGGATTGCATTAAACTGAAGAGCTTCTGTGCAGCAAAGGAAACTACCAAGAACCTCAACAGAGAGCCTACAGAGTCTGAGAAGATTTTTGCTAGTTACTCTTCAGATAGAGGTCTAATATATAGGATATACAGAGAAATCAAAAAACTCACTGCTAAGAAAACAAAAACCCAATCAAAAAATGGGCAAAGGATCTAAATAGACACTTCACAAAAGAGGAAATACAAATGGCCAATACAAATGTGTGAGGAAATGTTCAACATCATTAGCAATCAGAGAGATGCAAATCAAAACTACCTTGAGATTTCACCTAATCCCAATTAGAATGACAATCATAAAAAACACGAACAACAACAACTGCTGGTGAGGGTGTGGAGAAGTGGGAACCCTAACACGTTGGTGGGATTGTAGATTAGTGCAACCACTTTAGAAAACCATGGAGGATCCTTATATGAATGGGAATGAACCTACCATATGATTAAGCAATACCACTTCTGGGTATCTACCCAAAAGAACGGAAACCAAATTATCAGACAGATGGATGTGTATCTATGTTTATACCTGCACAATTCACAATTGCCAAATTATGGAACCAGCCAAGATGCCCATCAACAGATGAATGGATTACAAAACTATAGGATATGTACACAATAGAATTTTACTCAGCTATAAAGAAGAACAAAATCATGTCATTTGCAGGTAAATGGATGGAACTGGAAAACATTATGCTAAGTGAGATTAGTTAGTCACAAAAAGTAAAAAATCATACTCCCCAATGTGCAGAAGTGGGTCATAAGAGGGACTCCAGACAAAGAAGGAGAAACCTTAGATGTGCAAAGAAGATGACTTAACTGAAGGTGATTGGGAGGTGGGTAGAGTGAAACACCCTAATGCACATGATGTACTTTCACAAATATATCAATCACTAAACTGAACTTGAGAAGGAGGGAGAGGGACTGAGTGGGGCTGGAATTGGGGAAGCGTTAAATGAGAGTTGTGTGCATGTATGCCTTTATCAGCTTGTACCTAACAAAGATGTATGATTACAATGCACCAATAAAAAAAATAGATAAAAAGAGATCTTGGCAATATCAGGCATAAAAGGCTATGGGTAGAGGAGGGGAGTTGCAAGTGGGTAGAGAAGAGTTTGTGATATCACGAGATATCAGTTATCTGTTTGCTAATTAATGTCTTGCACGATTTTAATGGGGGATGGAGTGTTTTTCCATAGCTAGGGATTATTTAAATTTAAATATCCCTTTGAAAAGTGATAAAGTGATAGATGCTCAACAAACAATGGCTAATAGTGTTAAAATAATTAAACACCCAGTGAGTTAAAGCTAAAAAAAATAAAGTGAGGTGTGAAACTTAATGATAGAGGTAAAACTGAAGAGTATAAGAACAATGAGAGCTGAGGCTGTCATTTAACCTCAGCTTGAATAAATGGGTCTGATTTCACTAGATAGAAATGAGAATTGAGAATGCAGGTAAGAGAACTATATGAATAGATGCTCCAGTGTAAATGATGGAACCATGTATTGGGATCTTGTAAGTGAACAGTTAACTTACAAATAAATTATTAATAAATTAATAAAATGTGAAAGATGCTCCTCACAAGGTGTTTATACTGCATCTTACCACATAACAGATTAGGCTTCAGCAGTGTCATCTCTTCTTATTTAAAATCTTTTGGGAACATTATCCCAGTTACAGCCACTGTTTTCAAATCCTGGAACCATCACCAACCATCTATACTGTCTCTTTCCCTAGGAGAGCACAACTGGGCCACAGCATTACAAAGGTTAATAAATACTAGGATCAAGGCACTTGGCTCATTCGCACATTCCTCTCTCTAAAATATGTCCCTGCACTACATACTTTGTGATCATTTGGTGCTGAGACAAGTCAGACACTTTCTACCTTTTATTGGGAGAGATTTCTTATTTACGAATTCTAAAATATAGAATTCTTACATAGTGACTATCAAAGCACTCATTTATTTATGTGGGAAAGAAGAAATAAATACTATTTCATTGATTTAGAATGGGTACACAATTATTTAGTTTACAAGTTTCAAAACCTTTCTTTTTTCCTGTCTTCCATTTTGTTTTGTTTGTTTGTTTTTTGGTACTTAGGAATGAACCCAGGGGCATTCTACCTCCAAGGTATACCCCCAGGCCTTACTATTTTTTTTAATTTTGAAACAGGGTTTTGTTAAGTTGCTGAGGCTGGCCATGAACCTACAATTCTCCTATTTCAGCCTTCCAAGTACTTGTATTACAGGCATGCACCAACACACCTGGCTAAAACTTCTATTCTTTATAGACAAAAAAAAAAAAAAAAAAAAAAAGTAATGCAATGAGATTATAGTATAGCAAATAAAGTCTTATGAATTATACTCTCTTAATCTTTGAGTAATTGAACTTCATATATTCAAGTAGTAGTTTACTTCTAATTACCTAAAGAGTGACTGTGAGATGCTACTGCTTCTTTAGCATGCACTAATGATGAAATGCACTACAGATAAAAGAATCTCTTGGAAAATCAATAGTTTTTATCTTCTATACTACATTAATACGAATTTAGCAACTCTTTTTTCTCTTCTTTATAACAGACACATGCTCAAAAGTTACAAGCTTTATTATTGAAAATGTTAACCTATAAGCAGCCCCTCTAATGCCAACAGTTAACAACACAGATGTTCCTCAAAAGGGATGCAGTTGTGATTGCTGAGCCTCATCCCAAATCCTTTGCTTAACAGGGATATCTAAAATGCATGCAAAAGAGAGGACAATGAAAAATAGCTTTGTTGGGAGTGCAAAACAGAGCAGTTATTTAATTTGGGGTAAAGAAAATAGGGGCAAAAGGTACAATAAGCTAATTAAGGGAACTTGTACTTCAGTCCACAAATTTTAATGTGACAAGCAAAGACATCCAGGTTTTTAAAAATCTAGAGATTTTATGAAAGAAGCCAAAGAGAAAATATGAACAAAGCAAGTTGATTTAATCTAATAAACTCATCAAGAAACTGTTACAAAAGTACACCTGCTCAAACATTATTCTTTGCTCTTTTCATCACTATTAGAATATAAAAAACAATAAACTTAATGTTTTGAGGCCTGAGTTATAATCAGTTCATGCCTGGTCTCATTATCATAAGACTCAGTTCATATTAAATAATCATAGGATTTTTTAAAGACAAGGCATTTTCAAAGAACACATCATTGAAATGTATACGCTATTTCAGTTGTATAAAAAAAGAAATAGGATGAGACATTTTATAATTTAGTATGTATCATTAATAATCAAGTCAACTATCCAATTCATAGCAAAAGGCCATAAAATACCAAATGTTTTTCACTTATAATACAGAATAGATTCCAAATTTCAGGAAAAGATTAGCAAGTAACCCTCTTTTTCATTATGTTCAGTATGAGAAATATGAAGTGTTTTCACTATATGTTAATTTTCATTTTATGTTTTCTTTTTTTTTCAAGAAAATATTTTTATTGATTTCATAATTTTAAACTCACTGAATATATAATCCATTTTATTTATTTATTTTTATTCGTGCATTGTAAGGTACAAACTGATAACGACATATGTGCCCCCATTTCTCATTTCACCCCTTCCCCAAATTCCCACCCCGCTCCCTTGCCCTCCCTCCCTCTCAAGTTCAGTTTAGTGAGTAACCTTGATATACATTAGGGTGCCCCCCCATCCATCTCCTTCGGTTAAATCAACTTCTTTGCTTATCGAGGGTCTCCCCTTTTTCATCTGAAGACCCGCTTATGCCCCATCTTCTCCCTAGAATCCGCATATTAGGGAGAACATATGCTTCTTTACTCTTTGTGACTGGCTAATCTCACTTAACATAATGTTTTCCAGTTGCATCCATTTCCCTGCAAATAACATGATTTTTTTTCTTCTTTATGACTGAGTAAAATTCCATTGTGTACATAACCCATAGTTTTGTAATCCATTTATCTGTCAATGGACATCTTGGCTGTTTCCATAGTTTGGCAATTGTAAATTGTGCAGCTATAAACATAGATACACATGCGTTGGTCTGATAGTTTGGTTTCCATTCTTTTGGGTAGATACCCAGAAGTGGTATTGCTGGATCATATGGTAGGTTCATTCCCATTCATCTAAGGATCCTCCATACTGTTTTCCAAAGTGGTTGCACTAGTTTGCAATCCCACCAACAATATATTAGGGTTCCCACTTCTCCACACCCTCACCAGCAGTTGTTGTTGTTCGTGTTTTTTATGATTGTCATTCTAATTGGGATTAGGTGAAATCTCAAGGTAGTTTTGATTTGCATCTCTCTGATTGCTAATGATGTGGAACATTTCCTGATACATTTATTGGCCATTTGTATTTCCTCTTTTGTGAAGTGTTTAGATCCTTTGCCCATTTTTTGATTGGGTTTTTGTTTTCTTAGCAGTGAGTTTTTTTTATTTCTCTGTATATCCTAGATACTAGACCTCTATCTGAAGAGTAACTAGCAAAAATCTTCTCAGACTCTGTAGGCTCTCTGTTGAGGTTCTTGGTAGTTTCCTTTGCTGCACAGCTCTTCAGTTTAATGCAATCCCATGTATTGATCTTCCTTTGAGTTGCTTGTGCCTTTGGGTTCTTGTTGAGAAAGTTTTTTCCTGTGTCTATGTGCTGAAGTGTTGGTCCTATGCCCTCTTCAGGTAGCTGCCAGGTCTCTAGCCTGACTCCCAGGTCTTTGATCCACATTGAGTGGACTCTTGTGCAGGCTAAGAAAGTGGGGTTTATTTCCATTTTCCTGCAGATGGTTAACCAGTTTCGCCAACACCATTTATTAAAGAGGCTATCTTTTTTCCAGTGAATATTTTTGGCTCCTTTGTAAAAAACCAGTTGACTATAAGTGTGTGGGTCTGTTTCTGAGTCTTCTATTCTGCTCCATTGGTCTATGTGTCTGTTTTTGTGCCAATACCATGATGTTTATATTACTGTGGCTTTGTAGTAGAGTTTGAAGTCAGGTATTGTGATACCTCCTGCATGGTTCTTGTTGCTAAGAACTACTTTGGCTATCCTGGGCTTTTTGTTTTTCCAGATGAATTTAAGGACTGATTTTTCTATGTCTGTGAGGAGCCACCTTGGTAATTACATGGGTATTGCATTGAATCTGTAGATCACTTTTTGGAGAATAGCCATTTTGATGATATTTATTCTGCCTATCCAAGAGCATAGTAGATCCTTCCATCTTATAAGGTCTTCATTGATTTCTTTTTTCAACTTTTTTAGTTTTCCTTATAGAGGTCTTTTACCTCCTTGGTTAGGTTTATCCCTAAGTATTTTATTTTTCGGGGTGTTATTGTGAGTGGAATTGTTTTCTGGATTTCTTTTTCAGTGGATTTATGGTTGGCATACAGAAAAGCTTCTAATTTTTTAAGATTGATTTTGTATCCAGACACATTGCTGAATTTGTTGATCAGTTCTATAAGTTTTTTGGTTGAGTTTGTTGGGTCTTCTAAGTATAGTATCATGTCATCTGCAAAAAGGGATAGTTTTAGTTCTTCTTTCCCTATTTTTACCCCTTTGATTCCTTCTGTCGCCTTATTGCTCTGGCTAGAGTCTCAAGTACTATATTGAACAGAAGAGGTGATAATGTAAATCCTTGTCTTGTTCCCGTTTTTAGTGGGAACTCTTTCAGTTTCTCTCCATTTAATATGATATTGGCTGTGGGCCTATTGTATATTGACTTTGTGATGTTGAGGTAGGTTCCTTCTATTCCAATTCTCTGCAGTGCTTTTAGCATGAATGGGTGTTGGATCTTGTCAAATGCTTTTTCAGCATCAATTGAGATGATCATGTGATTTTTGTCTTTGATTCTGTTTATGTGGTGAATTACATGGATTGTTTTTCGTATGTTGAACCGGCCTTGCATCCCTGGGATGAACTCGACTTGGTCATGGTGTATAATTTTCTTGATGTGGTTTTGAATATGCATTGCTAGTATCTTGTTTAGCAGTTTTGCATCTAAGTTCATCAGTGATATAGGCCTATGGTTTTCTTTTCTTGAGCTGTCTTTATTTGGCTTTGGTATTAATGTGATGTTGCCTTCAAAGAATGTGTTTGGGAGGGTTCTGTTTCTTTCTATTTCATGCAATAGTTTGAGGAGTATTGGGATTAGCTCTTCTCTAAATGTTTATAAAATTCACTTGGAAAACCATCTGGCCCTGGGCTTTCGTTTCATGGTAAACTCTTTATTGCTGTTTCTATCTCTTTGATTGTTATTGGTCAGTTTAAGTTTTCTATATCTTCTTGACTCAACTTAGGAAGGTTATATGTGTCTGGAAATTTGTCAATTTCTCCTAGATTTTCCATTTTGTTGGGGTATAGTTTTTTAAAATAGTTTCTGACTATCCTTTGTATTTCCTTACTGTTCATGGTAATATCACCTTTTTCATCTCTTATTTTGGTAATTTGGGTTGATTCTCTCTTTCTTTTGAAGAGGTTGGCCAATGTTTTATCTATCTTGTTTATTTTTTCAAGAAACCAGCTTTTGGTTTTGTTGATTTTTTGTATTGTTTTTTTATTCTCTATTTCATTAATTTCTCCTCTGATTTTCATGATTTCCTGTATTCTACTAGTTTTAGGGCTACACTGTTCTTGATTTTCAAGTGCTTTGAGCTGTGTCATTAGGTTATTTATTTGGTGATTTTCTGTTCTTATGTGGGCACTCAGTGTTATAAATTTTCCTCTTTGTACTGCCTTCAAGGTGTACCAGAGGTACATGTTGTGTCTCTGTTTTCATTGATTTCTAGGAAAGTTTTAATTTCTCCCCTTACTTCTTTTATGACCCAATCTTCATTCAGCAATGTGGTGTTCAATCTCCATGTGTTTACATGGTTACTTTGGGTCTTCTTGGAGTTTATTTCTAATTTCACTCCATGGTGGTCTGAGAAGATGCAGGAAATTATGTTGCATTTTTTTAATTTGCCAGTGCTCACTTTGTGGCCCAGAATGTGGTCTATTTTGGAGAATGTTCCATGTGTAGCTGAGAAAAATGTGAATTCAGCTGTAGTTGGGTGAAATATTCTGTATGTGTCTAATAGGTCCATTTGGTTTATGGTATTCCTTAGGTCTGAGGCATCTCTACTGACCTTTTATTTGGAAGAACATTCTAGAGATGTAAGAGGAGTATTGAAGTCTCCTAGTATTATTGTATTGGGATCTATTTTTGTCTTTGTATCATACAGAGTTTTTTTTATGAAAGAGGCTGCACCTGCGTTTGGGGTATAGATGTTGACAATTATTTCCTCTTGTTGGATGTTCCTTTCACTAGTAAAAAATGACCTGCTTTGTCTCTTCTGATAAGCTTAGGCTTGAAGTCTAATTTATCTGATATCATGGTTGCTACTCCTGCTTGTCTTTGGGTACCATTGGCATGGATTGTCTTACTCCAGCCCTTCACCTTTAGCTTGTGAGAATCTTTGCTTGTATGATGCGTTTCTTGTATGCAGCATATAGATGGATTCTGGGTTTTGATCCATTTTGCCACCTTGTGCCTTTTTATTGGGGAATTGAGACCATTTATATTCAGTGTGATTATTGAGAGATGATTTTTAATTCCTAACATTTTGAGTTTTGACTTCTATTTGCAGTAGTGTTTGTTCTTCTTTGCTTAGCTGTTTGCTTCCTGGAAATTATTGTTTCTCTGGTTCTGATGTTTACTCATTAGTTCTTCTTTATAGTTAATCTCTTTAAGTAGTTTCTTTAGTGCTGGTTTGGAAGACATAAGTTCTTTCAGTTTCTTTTTGTCCTGAAAGGTTTTTATATCCCTGTCAATTTTAAGAGAGAGTTTTGCTGGGTAGGAGAATCTTGGCTGCAAGTTATTTTCTTTCAGAGTTTGGAATATGTTACTCCAGCCTCTCCTGGCTTTCATGACTTGATTTCAGAGGTCTGGAGTGATTCTAATTGATTTGCCTCTAAATGTCACTTGGCCTTTTACTTTTGCTGCCTTTAAAATTCTCTCCTTAGCCTCTACATTGGTCAACTTGATTATCATGTGGCATGGTGAACCTCCTCTTTGGTCTTGTCTTGAGGGAGTTCTGTATGTTTCCTCTACCTGTGTGTCGACTTCTCTTTCTATGTTTGGAAAATTCTCTAATATTACTTCTTTGAAGAGATTGTTTATGCCATAAGTTTCAACTTCTAATACCTCTTCTATGCCTATTATTCTTAGGTTAGCTCTTTTAAAATTGGCCCAGATCTCTTCGATGTCCAATTCATACAGTCATATTTGTTTTTCTAAATTCTGTACTATAAATTCGTTTTTGGAATGGTCATCTTCTAAGCATGATATTCTATTTTCCATGTGATCTAATCTGCTGTTTATAATTTGTATTGATGCCTTCATTTCGGTTATTTCATCTTTCACTTCCTTCAGTGCTTCTCTTTGGTTCCTTTTCAGGTCATCAAATTATTTGTTTATTTGGGTTTTTTTATTTCTTTAAAGGTCTGCCTACATTCTTTCTGAAAATCCTATATTGTTTCTAGTATTAAAGATCTGAATTGTTCTTCTGGTAATCTCTGCCATTCTGCGTTTGTGAAATCTGTTATTGAGGAGTTGTGATAGCTCATTGTTTCTTTGTTATTTTTCCTTCCCATGGTTCCCCTGTTCTTAGATTTATATCTTTGCTGCTCTTGCAAGTTTTTTCATCCAATCTCTGCAGGGGGGGTTAGAGGTGTCTGATGGTATATACAGGGAGAGGTTGTAATCAGTGATAAAGGTTGGGTGAGAGGTCACAGTGATGAATGCAGGAATAGGGTAAAGAAGAGGGTATGTTCCAGCAGAATAAGAGGTTGAGTGTGTTGAGGTGATATATTGTAAAGATTAGAGATAGTAGATATGTCAGGAGATTCTGGTAGTCAATATAGAGTTTTGAGTGTGGTAGTATGAGATGGTCTTGATATAAGACAGGAAAAGAAGAAAAAGAAAAAGAAAAGAGGACGTAAAGTGTTGAGGAGAGGAATATAGGGGGGAGAGAGAAGGGGAAAGTTGTAAAAGGGATAAGGAGGAGAGAGATTCAACAAGCTAAGCAAGTAATAACAAAGCAAACAATCATCCAAACAGTCATAAATAAACCAAGGCAATACAAAACGAAAACTGAGTAAAAACAGATAAAACGTAACACCAAAAAAAAAAAAAAAAATCCAAATGTAAAAACGGCAACCAACCACTAAAACAAACACTCTGCTAGTTCGTAAGTACCGAGCTTAAATTTTCGAGTGCGTCTCTGGCATTTTTATTTGCTCTGTCAGTGCAGGCAGGGGATTTCATTGGTGCTTTTCCCGCTGCTAGCTTATGTCTCTGGGCTCTTCACAGGGTCTGACTACATCTCTCTCTCTGCCTTTGCTGACGGCAGGACTGCAGTCTAAATGCCAGGTCTTTTCAGATGTTCTATGTGCACTGGTTTCTTCTGCACTTCTGTTTCTGTCTAACAGCTAGAAGGGCAGGTGTCTGAGTCTATCCTTTGTATAGGGGCCCCCGCACCTCAGGGGCGCAGTCCAATTTACAGATCCCTGCTGCTCGTAATTCCATTGTTGTTTGCTCCACCTGTGGTCGCTGGGGGCACAAGAGGTCAATGGAGGTCTGGATAGCTGGCAGGATGTTGGCTGGGAGGGGCTGGCATGCAAGATGGCACCTGCCGGTTCGCGAGTTCCCTTGTTTTTCCTGGAATCTGTGTCTCTCTGTTCCTCTTTCTTTCCATCAAGAAGTTGCGTTTGCTGCCATTCTGGTTCAAGCTGTGCTGTGCAGTCATTCTCCCCCCACCCCCCTGGTCCTGGAGTGGTGATCTGGAGCAGTCCCACTGGAGCTTAGGCTGATCGCTGGGTCCACTGCTGTGCCTGTAGTTCTCGGCATCTGGCTGACCGCCAGAGCTCCAGGTCCCGGTTCTGCCAAGCCCACAGTGCATGCCAAGCCGCTGCATGGTGGTCTCCTTTGCTTCCTGACCGGCTCTCTGAGTCTTCTTTAGTTGTGGTTCAGATATCGCTTTTTTTGTTGTTGTCGTTGCTTTTTTCTTTCTGTTAGAAAGCTGGGTTTTTTGGCAAATTTGATTCGAAATCACAGCGTCTGGGGAAAGGCATTTCACTCAGACGCCATCTTGAATCTTCCTCATTTTATGTTTTCACAGTACGCAAATTTCCATATAAACCTAACACATAGTTAACTTGTGCCAATAGAAATATTTCAAAACATTCTACTAATCTATTAAGATGTTTTAGATTAGTGAAATTTTTGTCAAACAGACATTAATAAAATGGGCAACAAAATGGAATAGGAACTGAAATTTATCTATGAATGAGGATTGCCTTCAATGAGATTTTAATGTAACCATAGCTATAAATGTTTAATATATAAAGTATTTTATACTTTGAGTAGGACTCACAGCAGAAAATTAAAACACACTAAGTATATAAGCAACAATATTGGCAGAACAGGTTTTTCCCTCAGAGTAGAGATAGAAATGCAATATTTAAATATTAAGAATGCAAGTGCAAGCCAGGCATGGTGGCACACACTTGTAATCCCAGTATTTGGGAGGCTGAGACTGGAGGATCCGGGTTCACGGACAGCCTCAGCTACCTAGTGAGGCTCTCCACAACTTAGTGAGACCTGATTTCAAAATAAAGAATAAAAAATAGGGCTGGGGGTAGAGCTCGAAGGTAGAGCACCCCTGAGTTCAATCCCCAGTACCAAAAAAAAAAAGAATGCAAGTGCAGATTATCTCTTTAACTAAACAATGAGCTTGTATTGTGAACTTCCAAATTTAAATGAGAAAA
>PVLC010028681.1:0-20842 GCA_004027655.1 Graphiurus murinus
CCTCTTCATTATTGATCTTTATTTCTGTTGTGATCAGAGAAAATATTTTGTTTGATTACAGTCATTTATAATTTAATAAGATTTATTCTTTACCTCTCCATATGGTCTACCTGATGAGTTTTCTGGGTGACTTTGAAAATTAGGTACACTCTACAATTGTTGAGTATAATGTTGTTAAAGTGTCATTTGGGTCAAGTTGGCTGATAGCATTATTCAAATATTTTATAACCTTGCTAGTTTGTGTCTATTGTTCTAGCAAGTACTAAAAGAGCAGTGTTTAAATCTCCAAATATAATTGTGCATTTGTCTTTTTTCCCTTTATGTCAATTTAAAATTCTTTATATATTTTGAAGTTCTATCATCAAATGCTTGCACCTTTAGGTCCTTTGATAGAGATATTTCATGGTGATAAAACATCTACCTATCTCTGGTAATGCTTTTGTCTTTGAATCTACTTTGTCTGATATTAGTATAGAAATATGAGCTTTTATAATTAATATTTGCATAGAATATTTTTCCATCTTTTACATTTAAAACTATCGTCTTTATATGTGTTTATTTATTACCCTTCTCTTCTTCCTCTTCCTCCTCCTTCTCCTGTTCCTCTTCTTCCCCCTTCTTCTCCTCTTCTTCCTCCTCCTCCTTATTTTTATTTTTATTCAACCTCCCACAACAAAGAATTACCTAGTCCCAAATGCCAACAATGCTGAGATTGAGAAACTCTGATCTATTTGAACAATCTGTTTTTTAATTAAAACCATTAATTTATATACATGTATTAAAATTGTTAATAAGGTTAATTTTATACCTAGCATCTTGCTATTTGGTTTCTGTTTGAAACCAAACAATCACTTTGGAATGGCTGGAGGCTAAATGTACTGGGAACCTCCCAGTCCTTACTTAACTTGACATGTTCAGAGCCTTTAGCACTCATAATCACTTGCTCCTTTTCAAGACTTTGCTTCCCTGGTTTCTAGGAAACTCATCTCTGTGAGTGTTCCTCTAGTCATTCAGCTTCCTCCTTCTTGTTTTTTTATTGGTGCATTATAATTATATATAAGAATTGTGTGCATCATGTCATATTTGTACATGCAGATAATATAATTTGGTCAGTTATTCATTCATTTGTTCTTTTTTTCTGCCTTTTGTTGGATCAATCTAGTATTTAATTTAATGCCTTTCTGATTTTGTTATAAATATCCAGTTCTTCATAAAAGTTTCAATTAGTTAATTAATTAATACCAGTATGGGCACATGGTTTTCTATTTTATAGTCCATTATTATTATTACATTTATTTATTTATTTATTTATTTATTTATTTATTTACTTACTTACTTATTTATTTATTTATTTTTGCTCAAATTGTCCTAGCTCTGGATATTTAGAAGTTATTTCAAGATGACTTTGGTGTCTTTTTTACTTATCCCCATCATTCTCTAAACAATTTTTTTTACTTTCTAGAACTGACATATTTCAAGCTCATCTTGTACTTCCAATGATTCAGCAAAAGTAGTCAGAAGTAATCAGATATTTTTCTAAGAAGCCTTTGTTCCTTTCATTGGATAATATCAAGAAGTCAAAATCAGATCTGAATGTATTTATTATAAACACATATAATTGGTCCTCCATATCCACAGGATCAGCACCCGCAGATTCCACCAACCACAGATCAAAAAAATTTTTTTTAAATTTGTCTGAGCCGGGCGTGGTGGCGCATGCTTGTAATCCCATTACTTAGGAGGCTGAGACAGGAGGATCACAGGTTTGAGGCCAGCCTCAGCTACTTAGTGAGGCCCTCCCCAACTTAGTAAGACCTTGTTTTAAAATGAAGAATAAAAAAATAGGGTTAGGGGTGGAACTGGGAGGTAGAATGCCCCTGGTTTCCATCCTTAGTACAAAAAAAAAAAAAAAATTGTCTGTACTGAACATATTATAGGCTTTTCCTCTGCCATTATTCTCTAACAAATATAACCACAATTTACATAGCTTTAACATTGTATTTTAAGTAATATAGAGATGATTTAAAGCATACAAAAGGGTGTACATAGGATATATAAAAATACCACATGACTTATATAATGGATTTGAATATTTATGATTTTGGTATCTAAGGGGTCCTGAAACCAATTCCCTGTGGATGTGAAGGGATGACTATATTTATATCTATATTCATTTCGATACCTATCTGATTCCACTTCCTCCAATCCAATACCTTACGGATCCTTATAACTCCCTCCCCTTCTTGCAAGTACTTTCTTCACTATAGAATTTGAGGTCCTCATCTTTGATATATTTTCTTATTGATATATCACCCTTTATGTATCAGTCTCTTATCCTCATCCCACTGCTATCTCTGGTGTGCATGTCCTCCTCAGTCCATGCCAGAACACTCCTTTTTGTGGATTCCTGCTTTACACCCTAATACTCCATGCCAGGCACTCTTCCCCGCCCACACCCCCTATGAATGCCATCCAGCTGTTTTGTTTCTTTATGATATATTTATCACTCCTAAAGTTTACACTTGGTTCTAAAATTTCTTATCTCTTTGCCCAATATATCCATTCTTTCCTGTAAAATCATCAACATAAATAGTTTTTAAAAACATTCTTGAGCCGGGCGTGGTGGCACACACTTGTAATCCCAGCATTTGGGAGGCTGAGACCAGATGATTCGGGTTCGCGGCCAGCCTCAGCTACCTAGTGAGGCACTCCGCAACTTAGTGAGACTCGGTTTCAAAATAAAGAATAAAAAATAGGGCTGGGGGTATAGCTCGGAGGTAGAACGTCCCTGAGTTCAATCCCTAGTACTGCAAAAAAAAAAAAAAAAAAAAAGCATTCATGTCTGTTGGTGGTTTGCAAGTCTTATTGACTCCTTACTCTTGATAATAGGTCCTATTTCCCTCTTTATTATGTATATCTTTTTTATTGTATTCTGCATTGTGTATGAAAGAACAGTGGAAAGCAAATGTAATTTCGTGGGTGTGTGTATGCACACGCATGTGGGAGAGCATGCGTGTATATATACACAGACGCACATGCCTTTCATTCTGTGTGGTTAGGATGAAGGATTTATCCTTCAGAATCTCCTGCAAGTTTAACTAGTTGGAGCTAGGCTGGAGCTTTAATAGAGTGAATTCTCTTCCAGTTAGCCCAGTCCCTAACCTCTCATACTAGCTGCCAAAAGACTAAGCAACTTGATCTTTCTGTTGTTTGAACTGGAAGAGTTAAGCCTCATTTTTAGATAATTTGAATTCAAATTTAGTTTCAACACCAGCAATTCAAGCACTAGAATCCAAGCACCATGAAAATGTACAAAGCCACATGGATTCTCTTTGCTTAAGAGGTTCTCCTCTGCTGCCACTATCTTGCCAACATTCCAGAGAGAAGGGGCAAGAGAACTGTTGGACCCAGCAGTTAATGCCCTCGCAGACCCATTTCACCAGCCCATGATGTTGTCAAATGCTCAGTTTCTTAGGCCCTGCAAAATCTCCTGCCTGTAACAGCTATATTCCTTACCCACCAGCACCCAGACAGGCACTGGCCCCAGAGATGGAAGCTGCATCAGACTGCTTGCTTGTGTGGAATTCAGCCCTTTCCAGAATTTATTTCATGCAAACTTGCTTGTATATACTATTCTGCAATAGCTTCATTAGAATACACTTATTTTATCTGAAAAATTTCAAATATTTCATTTCCCACTAAAGTGGTTGTTTTGCATTTTATGTCCTAACCAGATGTAGAAGTTGATTTCACCATTTTTTTAACCAAATTTACCTTGGTTTTTAGTTTCAGAAAAGTGAACACATACCATAGATCTTCTCTTCCAATTCCTATTAAATAAATAATGTAGGAATAAACAAGTGGCTGTACCATCAAGATGTACGGAACAGGAGGATCTACCATTAGACTTGAGATTTCAATACGTATCAGGACAATAAAGATGGATAAAAAAAAAAAAAAAAGTATGCACTGGCATGCAGGAGAGGAGTAAGCTATAGCTTAGCAGCCTCAGAAGATTCTCTGTGATGAGTATCCAGCATGACCCCAGAGAGGCTCTAACCTCAGAGACTGCTGATAAATGGAGGGAAGGATTAAGAGTGGAGCTTATGTTTGTGTAGTTAACCACACACACACAAAAAAAAACCCCACAGTTGCCCTTCTCTCCTGTGCTCATAGTTTTGTAACCATGTGTTTACCCTCTAGGCAAAATAACTATAACAGTTCTTTAAAGGGCACTTAAATCTAAGAGTAAAGCCTTCCTTTTTTTGACATGTGGGGAATCCCCAGAACATAAAACCTGGCTTTCCATCCTTACTCTGGTTAACAGTTCTCACCATGATAAAGAGATTTAAGTCAGCTTTTTATTGTCTCCCCTTTAAACCTGAACAGGCAGCCAAAGGTCCTCAGATAATTCAGGAAAGTCTGAAGTACAAGAGAGATTAAGGGAAAGTGACAGAAAGATAAATTCTAGACGAAACAAAAAAAATTGAGAAATCCAAAGAGAATTTAAAAAAAATATCTAATTAGTATTTAGAAAAATCTTAGACACTAAATCCATATCATGAAAAAGGAATTGTAAAGAATGAGAAAGAGTTCTTGGAAATTAGAAGTATGTTTACTGGGAGAGGATCATGAGAAGTATTGACAAATAAACATGAGAAAAATCTTCCAAAATATAGAATAACAACAACAACAACAAAAAGAACTAAAGGAAGTTCTACATCCCAGTAATAGGACATTAATAAAGTGAGCAGACAGAAAAGTGAAGAGAGAAAAATTTGAGGAAATAATATAATTTTCTGAGTTCTAGGAAAGCATAAGTCTTCAAAGTGGAAGGATTTTCTATGAAATGCCAATAAGAACAACTAAACATATATCCACACTCAAAAAGTATTGTAATGAAATGTCAAAAAAACTAAAGATAAAGAGAAAATATTTTTAGAGATCATAGAAGCTTCATAGAGGAAAAATGACTGGAGTATTGACAAAGGAGCAAGATTCTAACTGGCAATTTAGGCAATGCTATCAAGTTTCTATACACTAGAATTCTTTACCCAGTCATTCCAAGAGTGAGACAGAAAAACAATCCTATTAGACGAACACCACCTAAGAACATTTTTTTTTCCCATGTGTCCTTTCTTTGGAACTTACTTCATAATGTCTTCCAATCAAAGTGAGCAAATGAAAAAGAGGCAGACATTGAATCCAGATGTTTCCCAAGACTGGCCTTTTCAAAGCTCTAGAGAATAACCAGTACTGTCTAGAAGAAAAGAAGGTGCCCAGGGAAGAGAAATCAAGGGAAATTAGAGCCCACACATCAGATAGTTTATACTTAGGAAGAATGTAAGAAAAATTAGGAGGACTTTAGGTGTTGGAACTGGAGGAGATAATCAGAAACTTACAAGGGGTGGGGGAAAGTCATATAAAAAAGAAAATATAGTCTCAGCTTATTCAGTGATGTGATTAGGGATAGTCTGAAAGTTATAACGTAAGAAACGAAAGCAATATTTTCTATCAAAATTACAAGACCACATAGAAACTGGCAGGCTTCCATTTTGTAAAGGCAGCTTGGGTTTTCATTTTGTAACTTTTGTACATGTGTCTATATGTCTCACTCCCAGACATACTGGTTTTGTGTTTCTCCTTCTGTAAAATCTGCTCAGTGAAAACTATTCAACCAGAATAGATCATAAAAGTCATACTCCAGCCAATGGGGAACAGTGTAGTGGCCTGCCCTTCCAGTATACTTGCTGTACTGGTTTTATAGTGACGCTGCACCCAAATTGCCTTGCTGAGTAACTTTCAATTTTATGAGTGTTTATTTGCAGCTCTCCTAAAATCTGTTTCTAACAATAATAACATAACTGTGTAAATTGTTAGCCCTTATAATCAACCCTTAAATTAAGCACAGGAGATTTAACTATAGTTACCAAAGAGATTCAGATGACAATTTGGAGGCAGTAAGGAGATAAAAGGTGAAGAAATGGTGGAAGTGCTATCATATCCCCATCACAAAAAGAAGGAAGGCAAGAGATAGTGACCACAATTGAAGAAACGAGAGTAGAGTTTAAATTGCATGGAAATGATGAGAAAATCAAGAGAGGCACCAAAATTTTATAGAGCCATTTAGAAAGATAAGAGAAATTTTATATAATAAGCCCTCATATATAATAGCAGGTCATTAATACATATCTAAAATTGATAAAGAATACCAGCATTATAAGTCACAAAATAACACATTATTTGTAGACATTGAGTCGATTACCAAAAGATTTAAATATCAGTTTTCTCTTAGAAAGCAGCACCTTGAAGCTGGGCATGGTGGCGCATGCTTGTAATCTCAGTTCATGGGAGGCTGAGACAGGAGGATCCGGGTTCTCGGACAGCCTCAGCTACTTAGTGAGGCCCTCTGCAACTTAGTGAGACCCTGTTTCAAAATAAAGAATAAAAAATAGGGCTGGGGGTGTAGCTTGGCGGTAGAATGCCCCTGGGTTCAATCCCCAGTTCTGCAAAAACAAAACAAAACAAAAAAAGGAAAGCAGTACTTTGGGTGGGAAATGTTGAATTAGGACTGTTATATTTCATTAATATTCTTTCGGTATGATTTTATTTCCTTGGTGTATTTAAAGTAATTTTTGAAGGTATAAAATATTTAAAATGCATTTATGTCAAAACTTCAGAAAACAGAAAAAAAATCAAAACACATAGACCATAGAAAACTGTTTTTTACCTATGATTGAATTAAATTTACTACTCTGTAAATAATTGCGGCATTTACAATGTTTATTCATTCCTAACAAAAACATATCATGTCCGAATTTAGTCTTCTATATATTTCAATACAGTTAAGCTTTTCTTTTTACAGGCTCCAAACATTTTCTGGTTAATATTATATTCTCTATTTCTGTTGTTCTTGGTAGAAAAGTCGTCTTTTCTGTTATATTTGAAACTAGTTATTGCTGGTGAAAGGATTTTTTTAAGCAGAAAGATCCTAACCAAAAAGAAAAAAAAAAATCAGATAATGATGAGATAATGAGAAGCCAGACAAAGAAGAAAAATGCTAAAGAGGAAGGTCAGGAACAGGTCATATGACTCTTGAGTCCTTCATCCCTATAGAGGATGCAACAGGTTGAGAAGTTGGGGATTAAACGATCTGCAGAAGGACACTTGGAGAGTGTTGTTGTATGTCTGTCCTCACTGAGAGGGAATGATGGGGTGTCTTCCCCTCACCTCAAATCCTAGTGAAGAAACTTTAGTTGAGCTCCTTAGAGAAGTTGACATGTCTCTGCAGTTGGCAGGCCCAGTGGACTGGTGTTGACTCTTGCCTGAGAAATCTGAAGGAGCAGAGAAGGATCAGCCAGGTGCTGAGAAATTAGTGAAAGAGGTAGCTGCCGATCTGCATGCATGCCTGGACTTGTCAGGGCAAAGTTACAAAAGGGTTTCCCATGGACTAAAGGAAGGCCAGGACTAAAGGTGCCCAGGAACACACAGGTCTTGTCCATGAGTGCCTCCTACCCCAGCACAGCAAACATACCTCGGCAGAGAAAAGTTGGGGTATCAGATGAGTCCCTAAAGGTATGAAAAGAGAAAGGTAAATAAGCAAGTGCGTACAGGTGGAAGGGCCCCAGCAACAAGTGTATCAGTGCAGAAAATGCTGCAAATACCACCGGAGGCCAAGGGTAGAGCCAGGTTACTGTAAAGCTAGTCACACTGAAATATTTCTGCTCTCTTTACCTCTCCTACCTGCCCTTACTTTGGGTGCAATAGGTTTTCTTGCTGGTCTTCCATTAAAATTGAGGAGATGGGTTGGTGAGGAAAATAGGTTTATTCAAAAAACTGGTTTTGAGAGAGCATTTTTTATCTTTCTGTCTCAAATCTCCATCTTGGTGGGGGAGGAGGCTTATTTTATTTTTGTTTTGCAGTATTGAGGATTGAATCCAGGGATGTTCAACCTCTGAGCTGCACTCGCAACCCTATTTTGTTTTTTATTTTAACACAGTGTCTTCCTAAATTACTGTATGCTGGTCTTGAACTTGAGATCTTCCTTCTCAGCCTCCCAAGTACTGGGATTACAGGTTATTGCCACCAGGGAAGAAAGCTTTTATTCAGAGAAAAGGTGGGAAGTGGGACAAAAGGAAATGTGTGTGTGTGTGTGTGTGTGTGTGTGTGTGTACATTTTTACTTAGAGAACATGTCAGTCTCTGCTTTCTTGGCATCTGTCCACAATACAAGAAGTTTTTATTCTTAGTATGAGGAAGTTCAGAAATTAAAAGAATTTGAAGCTTTCAATTTCAAAGGGTGTCAGTTTCACTTTCTCCTCTTTACCCCTCTCCCATCCCATGAAGAGTCAAGCAAACTGAAGAAGGAAGAGCAGAGAAAGAAGCCATCCCTAGTCCCTTCTCTAGCTAAAGGAGTTAGGGATAGCTGTTAATTTTAGTGAAGTCAGAATTTTTACCATCCCATGGAAATGATCATTCTCATTACTAAATTGAGACTGTATCTTCAAAGTGTGCCCATGTTGCAAGGTGACTGACAGAGACACATCCAACTCCATAGTGCCAAAGAGGTTGCTTTATTTACCAGCTGGCTGGGGCAAACAGTACTGCACATTACTGCTTCCTCAAGTGTCAGTTTTAGCTGGTTTTTATACTCCATGGTTACAGAGTTGGGGGTATGGAAAAGTCAGGTTTTTTGGTTATAAAATTCATTACATCGTTTGACAAACACCAGGCATTTGTCCAGGACAGACAACATATCTTACTTAGATGCTATCTTGTGGCCAAGCTTCCTCATACCATGCACAGCAAAGCAGATTACAGAAGCAGATAATAGCAGTTAAAATTCCTTTCTACATCATGGTTTAGTTATGGGGTGCCCTGTTGACCTTTACTTAAGAGGGCTGGGAGTACTTGCAAGACTTTTGCCTAGAAGGGATATACTATTTCACCCAGGAAACAAAACATGAAATAGCTTGAATTTTCACTCAGCCTGTAAAAAAGAACTACACCTGCCAATAAATGTAAAGGAACATCTGAAATCAGTTGCTTTATAATTATTATACTTCCTAAGCCTAACTAGTTGCACTACTCCACTTTAGGAACTTCAAAAAACATCTACAGCTTTTTGCCTTTGTTCTTCCAATTTCTCTGCATCATCCTCTTCAAAACCTTGTTGCTCTCATCTGATTTTTACCCCATTGTCCCAGATGTGAATTTTCTCACTCTTCCCAACTCCTGGGTGGTATTTGATTTGATGGATTGCTTAGTTTTAATTTATGCTTCTCTTCAAGGAGCTGAGTCTTGACTTTTTGCTTTTCCCCCCCACCCATCTGAACCAGTTAAGTTCCTAGGGTACCATTTCCCAATGTTAGATTCCTCTCACTATCCAGGACTAGGACAAAAGTGTAATTGCTTAACCCTCTCTCTCTAGTTCCTTAAAATTCTCAGTTTTTCTCCCACTCTGCAACTATAACCCAACAAGATTTCCTGATGTATTTCAAGGTTCCACAGTAGAGTTTTATCCTCTATTTGTGATTAATTCCAGGTCTGCCAGGCCCCTCAGTCCCTGGTACATTTTACAACATGCCTGTACCTCCTGCTGTAGTAGTTAACTCATAAAAATAAGCATGGACTCTTAAGTGCACTAGAGTGTCAGACCCTCATCTCTTGACTGCTCAGGAATGAAAAATGGCTTCTGAGATTGGTGTTTCATCTCACATTCAGAGCTGTGAACTCTGGTCTAGAGAAAACAGTGACTCATTCTTCCCAAGCTCCTGAGTCTGCCCCTCCAAACTATATACCAGGAAGCAAAGGATCCCATTCTCAAGTTCTAGGCATTAAATTCAGGGAGCAGCAAAAAATAAAACATTTTATAATCAGAAATTGTCTGCCAAGAGATGCAGAGATGTCTGTCTCAAAGAATTCCTGAGCCTTTGGCAGAGCCGAGCTTCATGACTGATGAATCTGTTGGGAAGGACCCCAATGGAAGGTTATGATAAGAGCAAGACATGTCTCCTTTCTCTGTTGATTTGGGTCATTTCTTGATTTTGAGTGAAATGACCCAGGTTCATGGTACATTTCTTAAAAGGTTCAGGGTTGGGAAGAGAGGACGGTCCCTCCTGTATGGAACTCTGCATCATTTCTTAGTGGAGAATTACCTTTTTTAGGATCTAGTTACTAAATAGCATGGAGAGGGTAGAATACTGCATAATAACTAGCACAGCCCCAGAATCCCTAGTTTTCTGAATCAACAAACCTCACTATGAGAAGAAAAGGCCATGTGGAAACCATTCCATGCCTCACAGATGTTGACCATGATGCTTGCCTTCCGGCTTTGCTGAAATATCACTACTTACAAATGATAAAAGAAACATGAGCTGGGCATGGTGGCACAATGTCTGTAATCCCAGTACTCATGAAGCTGAGTCAGGCAGACCCAAAGTTTGAGGCCAGCTTGGGCAATTTACTGATACTCTGTCTCGAAGAATATTAACAATTAAAAATGGCTGGGATGCAACTCAGTGCTTGCTTAGCATGTATGAATCCCTGAGTTTATTTCCCAGTATGGCAGGAAGGAAGAAAGGAAGGGAGGGAGGAGAAAGGTTGGAAAAGAAAGAGGAAGGAAGGGAGGAAAAAGGAGTGAAAAGAAAGAGAGAAAGGAAAAGTCAAGTAAGATGGTGCACAGCTTGCAAAGGAGCTACATGTTTCACCTCTGGACTTTAGTTCCTATCCTATTTTGCACCTCTATCTTAATAAGTATCACCCTATGTTCCAGTAAAGCTCAGGTGGCAAGTTCCTGTTCCTGGATTAAAGAGTGACTCAATGCTGTTATGGACAGAGATAGCCCTCTAGACCCAGCTTCTCACCAGATCTCAGGCCCACCTGTCCACTTCCATCTCCATCATGTTGTCTTGGGGACCAACAACATAAAAAAAGTGAGTTAATTCAAGCTGTTGTCATTGTCCATGCTCCTGCTCCACTAAGCATTTCTCCTGGACACAGACTATGATTCATACACAATATGGAAATACCCTTCTCATGCTAGATTTATGTCACAACCATTGTCTGTTTTTTGTTTTTGTGGTACTAGCTATTGAACGCAGGGGCATTCTACCTCCAAGCTACACCTCTAGCCCTATTTTTTATTCTTTTTTTGAAACGGTGTCACTAAGTTGCGGAGGGCCTCACTAAGTAGCTGAGATTGGCCATGAACCTGTGATCCTCCTGGGATTACAAGTGTGCACCACCATGTCTGGCTCAGAGACCACATGTTTTTAAGACACATATAACTTTTTTTTTTTTTAAATCACATGACATTTTCTGATACTTACAAATAGTTCTAAATAGTAGAGGATGATTGGGAAGAGGAATGGCTAGAAAAGTTGGAAATGGCCAAATCACAAAGCATGTGATGTGCTGCCCTTTACGGTGAAAGCTATAGGGAGTAAAGTGGTTGTTTTGGTGAAAATATGGAGGCTATATTGGTGCAAAACAAAACTCAAGGCAGGAATAAGAAAGAACAGTTAAGAAGCTAACAGTGTCCTGTGGGGAAAATGATGAAGGGTTTTATAAAGCAAAAGTAGTTAGAATAGAAACAAGGGGCTGGCTGCATAAAATATTAGAAAGAATAATTGGTAGGACTTGGAGACTAATGGGATGTGGGTGTGAGAAAGATGGAAATGTAAAAAATAAAGCCCAAACTTTGGTTTGAGTCATACATTGGAATGGTACCTTTTACTTGTATATGAATAGAGGGAATAAAGCAATTTGGAGGGTGTTGGGCTCTAATGTGGCCCTGTTGAGACTGGGAAGCCTGTGAAATGAAATGTTCAGTATATGACTGAGTACATGTGTCTGGAGTGCCACAGAGATGTCTAGGCTGAGACATTTCTGTCATCACTGGAATGTAGTGCAAATATCAAATGTGGTTAATGAAAGTAGATCATGGCTGAGGGGGAGTCAGGAGGTTGATACTGTAATTGGAGAAAAGGTTGGCAATATATACCGACAAAGTAAGGCATGTCCAGACAAGTAGCAGGAAATTAAGAAGAGTATCGCAGGGGAAATTGAGAACAGCATTGTAGGGCTGGGGATGTAGCTCAGTGGCTGGGCACTTACCTAGTATGTTCAAGGCCCTGGATTCAATCCGCAGCACCTCATCCATATGAAAAATAGTATTACAGAAGCCAAATATAGAGAAAATAGAAATAGGAAGCAGTTAATAAATGCTCGAGAGAGCAATTGAAATAATGTATTTATTTGACAATCTGGAGGTCATTGGTAAGTGAGCAAAAATATCAGTGGAGTGTGGGGGGTGGAATTCAGATTGCCATGGATACAAGATATAGTGAAAGTTAGAAAAGTGGAGACTAATTGTAAAATGCTCTGAAGTAATCTGGTAGTGAACAGAAAAATACATAAAGTTACCATGTATGATTGAGGGAGGATGTTCATACCATATTCTGAAGGGAAAGTGCCAGCTGAGACATTGAAAATAAAAATTGGATAGGGTCAGAAGGTAGTAGTTAAAAGAATTTGGAGCCACACACGTCTGAGACCCAATTTAGTTCTCAAATTGGTTTGAGAAACAATTTCTCAGAGCTGTGGTGTTTTAGAAAAGGTGCCTAAGTTCACTGCCTCAGTCTGCTCACTTATAAAGTACATATATCATAAAAGATGGTTGGGAAGGTTTAATGAAATTATGTATATTAAAGTGCTTCAGCACAACACCCAGAACACAGTAAACACTCAGTAGATGAGTCATGGTCATTTTTATTGTTATAAAGTTATTTTGTACGGAAAAGAAGAAAGCAATGCAAACGTTAGGGTTGGAAGGAAAGAAGAATACATCTTCCAATTAGATAGTAATGAGTATTAATGTACATGGATATGGATTACAGATTAAAATCTTTACCCTACCTTCCCTGTTTTCTTTTCCAATACTTGTGAAGATGAAGAAATCATTATAAGGATTCTGAAGAACCTAGAAATATCTATTATAAAAATGCCCTAAACTGGCATCCACTTGAAATTCCATATGTGTGTGTGTGTGTGTGTGTGTGTGTGTGTGTATACACACATATATATATATACAATAAGATGATTTGCTTAGTGAAAATTCATTATGCTGTTTGCATTACAAGACAAAGAAATTCTTTTTAAAACAATGTTCTGGAGTGCCATTAACACCCAGAATTTATTGTGTGCAAAGATTTTTCGGTGTTTTGGAATAAGAAGGATGAAACAAATGACTCACTACAAGATTAAAATTGCTTTTAAGTATTATTTATATTAAAAATTAACACAAATTTGGCTCAGTCATTGGTATATTTTTTAAGATAAAAATATTTTACTTACCATGGAGTAAACATTGCTGGTATAGGAAAAAATGCTACATTCCTCATTTATCCTTGGCACACTGTTAAAAATATTTGAGCTAAATCAGTATTTTTTTAGGTCTGGACCAAATAACAGCAAAAGTTTATTAAAATTACACACCTCTTCTAATTATTTTAAGTTCAAACTTACAAAATATTGTGAGGTCATCACACAAAATGGTCAATTTTATTTTTTTTGATCAATCAAAATGACTTTTACTATTAGATATTTAAGAAACCAAAAACCTTGCGTTAGCCCCATAATTTTCAATTGGCTTTGGTCTAATAAATAATAATGAGTGAATATTCCCTAATAAACATAAATGTAGATTGCTTTATCCATAGAATGTTGCTCAAAAAAAAAATCACTGCTTAGATTTCATTGTTTCATATTTTATTTCTATGTATCGCAACTGTGACTAGGGAAGATACTTTAAAGGTGGGTGTAATTTCTCTAGCTTTTCCTTAACCTGTTTATGTTAAGGGGCCTAGTTTTCTGGCTTTACAATTTAGTTGTCACTGATAGGCACAGCCAAATTCCTTTGTTCATCAGTCAGATGTTGAATGAGTTCCATTTATGATAAAACTCTGTCTAGATGTAACAACAAGGAAATGAAAGACTCATGATTCACCTTGGAATAGTGACAGAAATGGACTCACCCCACAAAAAGCAATTTTTGGGTGACATCAACTATGTTGTTTTCATCCAAAACACTGTGAGACAGGTTACCTTTCCCTAGTCTGACGCTTACCACTTTTTTTTGTGTGTGTGTGTGTGTGGTACTGGGGATGAAACCCAGGGGCATTCTACCTCCAAGCTACAGTCCCAGCCCTAGTTTTTATTCTTTATTTTGAAACAGGGTGTCACTAAGTTTTAGAGGGCCCCACTAAGTAGCTGAAGCTGGCCAAGAACCCGGATCCTCCAGTCTCACCCTTCTAAATACTGGGATTACAAGCATGCGCCAACACGCCTGGCTCACTTACTACTTTTAACCTCAAATCTTTCACTTGCTTATTGAGGAACTTGAAATAATATACATTCAAATGAAATTATAAAGAAAATGTACTAATTTGCAATGAAGTTATTTCAATTTCTCCTTAGGATTTTAAATTCATTCAGTCGAAATTTTTTATTAAATGCCTATTTTGGGCAAGGTACTTTTCTGGGTAATTGTGAACACAAATACCAAGATATGTAGGCATTGACCTAAAAGAGACGACAATGTAATCGTTTCCTCTAGAGGCACTCCAAAGTACTAACAGATCTAACTCCTTTGAGCATTTATTCTTAAATATATCTAATCACATTCTTTAAATTAAACCATTTTTCGTCTACACACATATTAATTACATCACCCATGGAAAGGTAATGTAGACCATTGCTTGAAAAGAAACTAAGCTCTAATTGTGAAAGAATATATGAAAAGCAGTACCCCAAACAGCAAATAATATGCCAAATATTACTTAGACCCTAATGAAGATTTTACTCATAAGTTTACCCACTAATGCATTAAATATAAATGCATTTTAATTAAGAATGCAATTTTTTGAAGCACAGAATTTATGAAAACACTGATTATTTAAGTCTCTTTCACAGAATTTTGAATTTATTGAGCAAGACAGAATTCTATGGAAAGATAAATTCAACTTTCCTACAGAGGAAGAGTTTAGACCAGTGTACACCAAAACAAAAATTTTAATGAAATAGCAAACTGAAAAGTTATGGGAGAAAAAGAACGTGGCTCCTTCATTTATCTTATAATGGTGTATATTTTCTTTTTTTGCGGAACTTGAGATGGAACCCAGGGGCATTCTACCTCCAAGCTACACCCCTAGCCCTATTTTTTATTCTTTATTTTGAAACAGGGCCTCACAAGGTTGCTGAGGCTGGCCACAAACCCACGATCCTCCTATCTCAGCCTCCCCAGTACTGGGATTACAAGTGTGTGTCAACATGCCCAGCTTGGTGTATATTTTCTTAAGTGATGTCTTCAGTGGCTAGTATGTCTGTGATTTTAGCAAGGTATCATATAAGTAAATATATTAAGACAAATATTATAATGCTGAAACATTTCCATGTTATCTCTTTTGAGCAGAATGATAAATTTTTGCCCTAAAAGAATTCTTTTCATGTGCAGTTATTCCCTCACATTATATATATACATATACATATACACACACACACACACACACACACACACACACACACACACACACACACATATATATATATATAATGACAACCATACATAAAGTAGTCTTATTAATCACTGGATCTATTATTTTTCAATTTTTAGGAAAAAGTAACCAATTACTTTATTTTTATACTATTTTTAATTGGCTGTATTCATTTAGGATATAATCCTAAAAAATCATTTATAGTTTTTGTTTGTTTAGGCAGGAAAATTCACCAAAGTGGATATCTTATAGTAAATAAATTTGCCTAAGTCACATGTTTAGCCCAAAGACCTTTCCCAGTTATTCTTTCACAGAAAATATATATTAAAAAGTTACCTTTATGACCGTAAAATTGCCATATTTTAAGTGTAATTTTTAGTACTATCTTAATAATACTTAATAAAGAATGAAGAATATACTTGTGTATTTGGCTTTCTGAGTGAAGAGATATGCTTTAAAGCTAATTTGTTCAGTAAAGCTAATTTGTTTGGCTGAGAAATTTAAAATTAGATTCTACATAATATTGTTTTTTTGATGCCATAAGCTAATAATATTTTTTTTCGGTATTGGGGATTGAACTCGGGGTATTCTACCTTTGAGCTATACCCCCAGCCCTATTTTTTATTCTTTATTTTGAAACAGGGTCTCACTAAGTTGCGGAGTGCCTCACTAGGTAGCTGAGGCTGGCAGTGAACCTGGATGTCAGCCTCCGATATGCTGGGATTACAAGCATGCATCACCACGCCCGGCTCATAAGCTAATAATTTTAACATAACTTTTCTACATTATGCCTAAATAGAATAATGAAACACTACACTATTTCATTTGAATAATGCTAATATAAATACTTAAACAGATATTGGAAATTTTCAAATCAACCTGCCTCAAACAAGAACTCTAAAACATGGATTTTTTTTATAACTTCCACTTTTAATATACTAAAATATTCATTAACTGTTAATTACATATTAAATGAAAGATTAATTTTTAACAAACTTTTATTCAAAGCATTAGGAAAACCATATTCAAAACACGGAAATAATCAGACTGTAAGAAGGCTGCATAGATAGTGGTATACAAGTTCCCTGGCCCTATGTGACTTCTTCGTAACTAAAACTTCAGTTTTCAAGTTACCAGTAGAAAATGGTAGAGGCATTATTTTCTCTCTCTGAGGTGGGAGAAATGGCTTTAATGGTGAGAAGTCACACCATTTAAATAATGAAGGTTATATTATATCCCAATTTAATTATGCTTTCTTGTTATTTCTCAAAGATGAAAATTTAGGATGTAAATTATTGGAAGGGACTAAGAAGTGAATTACCTCTTAGGAGATACCCTAATCAGTGCATGCTTTACTCAGACAAACACTGAATTAAGTTTAAAAATTACACCCCACCATTATGCTTAACTAAAATTGACAACATGAATACTTTTTTCATAATACATTACATGTATATAAGAAAAAATGACCTATTTCTTATTCAGTAGGAAAAATATTATCACAAATGGGGATTTGAAAAATAATTTACATGGCACAGCATTAACTCCACAGAGATCAAAATTTTTTCTAAATACTTAAAATAGACTGAACTGGTCAATGAGAAATTGTTAAATTTCTAAGAGTACTTTTTGAAAAGAAAGAATTTGTTTGGAAAGAATTTGTAGCTTGAAACACTGTTCATTAAGAAAACATTAAGTTACCCTGAGAAAGACTTAAAATTACCAGTGCTTTCAGAGACCCTCACCAATGCATAAATGAACAATTTGTAGGCTTGATACTGTTATAGTTACATACATAAAAATGTTTTGATCTAAAAAGTTATTTGGGTCTCTCTGCTTTACTGGTCACAACCAAGTGCTTTACTTGGATCACAACCAAGATATTTAAATGAGATGGAATATAAGCAAATTTTGCATTTATTTGAGCAGGCCTTTGCTTTTCTAAGAGTTTATAATTCTATAATTATCTTAGACTCAAACCTATTGTTCACACACAAAAAAGAATCTTCAGTTAGGAAATTGGTAGTTTTCTTAAAATAGTAAACAATTTGTCTGGTCTACATTCTGTAATGTATGCCTAGAAAATAAGGCATTAGTAATTCTTCATTGGCCATTGAAGAGCATAGACAACTGTTTTCTCTCTAATCAGAGGCAAATGCAAACATTCCTGAAAGTGCACTGTTATTTTTATCTCTTACATATTTACAGTCAGCATTTATGATCCTCTAGATACTTTTAGTACAAAATAGTGCTTATTCCCAACACCTTACATATCTCATAATTACTTGAGAAAAGACAAAGTGAAAGCAGCTACAGAAGTAGCAAGATATTTTCCACAAATAAAAATACAGTATACAAAAAATGGCAAGTTAGTGATAACTGGTAATATGAACTCTCAATAATATCCTGCTTTGGGGTCCAAGTTAAGATTTGACAAGTTTAAAGCCTTGTCCTGTGTCCAGCACAGTAGGAAGGAACCAACTCATTTTTAATCTTTTCAAGCACCTAAAACAAGCTTTGCAGATCCAAAAAAGGTTCAGACCACATAACCAATTTGCCAGATGCACTAGGGGGTATGTAATACGAGGAAAGTGTAACATCCAGTGCTTGGCCACATCGCTTCCTGTTGGCAAGTGCAGAGTGTAGTCGCTCCACCGTTTTGACACACCATACACAGCTTTTACTGTGCGTCCCTTTTCAGTCCAGCAGATGTTATTACTGGAGTTGCAGTTATATTCTACCCAGTCTTTTGTAAAGTCTCCCAGCTGTGGCACGTCAGCTTCTTCAATATCCACTGTCTTTGCCATCTCTGCTCCTTGCACTGCAATATACTGATCATTAATCTTTCTTACTTCTTTCACCCAAGGGGTTGAATTCTCACTGTCTAATATGATAATAAGCCGGGAACAGAAGGAGCCATTTTTTTCTCTCCACCATTCTAAAAGTGTGTCAAGGCGTAGTATGTCTCCACCTGTGGACAAGGAAAAATTCAATAGAGCAATACCTTCTATAGCCTCTCATTAAGAATTCTCTTAAGTATATTTTCTTTAAATTCTCAGAATTCATAAGCAAGAAAATATTTGAAAAATACTTCCAAAGTATCTTTTAAGAAGATATCATCCTTATTAGTTCAATAGAAAACGAATTTGCTATGATAATTTAAGAACACTGTTTTATATACATATGCACCTCAATTTATATTTAGGTTATATCTTAATTAACTCATCCTTAATGAAAATGCTGTTAAGTTCAAAATGCATTTAGTACACTACCTACTGAACATCACAGCTTAGCAACACAGTACACAGTACAGTGATAGTTGTTTTCCCTTGTGATTGTGTGGCTGACTGGAAGCTGCATCCTGCTGACACAACTTAGCATTTCTAGAGATCATATTAATACATATTGCTAGCCTAGAAAAAGATCAAAATTCAAAACTGGAAGTATGTATTCTACTGAGTACATGTGGCTTTTTTGCAGCATTGTAAAGTGAAAACTTCTTAAGTCAAAGTATTAGAAGTTGGAGATTGTCTGTAGTTAAATTTAGTAAAAAGTTAAAGTTACATAGAAAAGTTAATATTCTACACTAGGGCAGCAAACTATAACTTACAGGCCAAATCCAAATTGCCATTGTGTTTGTATTACCTGAAAGCTAAGAAACGATTTTATATTTTCACACAGTTGAAAGAAAATGAAGAGTATTGTGTAACAAGAATTATAGGAAATGTAAGTTTCATATAATTATTTCCATAAATAACATTTTATTGGAACATATCCATACTTATATTCTGTCTACAGTTCAGTTTTTCTTGTTCTACAATGGTAGAACTGAGTAGTGTCAACAGGGATCTTAAAGAACAAAATGTAAAAGCCCAAAGTATCTGGTCCATGTACTGAAAAAGGTTCCTGACCCTTAAGTTCTATATCACTGATAAATAAAATGTTTCCTTATCTTCATAAGTAGATACCTATTTTTTTTTTTTTTTTTTGCGGTACTGGGGATTGAACTCAGGGGCATTTTACCTCTAAGCTACACCCCCAGCCCTATTTTTTTAATTCTATAGTTTGAAACCGGGTCTCGCTAAGTTGCGGAGTGCCTCACTAGGTAGCTGAGGCTGGTCTCGAACCCGCATCCTCCGGTCTGAGCCTCCCGAATGCTAGGATTACAAGCTTGCGCCACCACGCCCGGCTAGTAGGTACCTATTAAGTGAAAACAAAGGAAACATCCTTCCTGTACCAAGAAAGAGTTAACACACGGATTTATATTTAAATCACTTCTCTATCTCAAGAATAACAAAAGATTAAAAAAATATATACCTAGAACGAGGATTAAAAATGCCAGAAATATATCCAGAAATGTCTAAAGTAAATATATATCTAACCTAAAAATCTGTTTTACAGCTTGTATGTTTTATATTTGACTCATTGTGGATTTTTTTTTATTTTTAAGGATGTTACATAAAAAAATTATTTATTTTGATGACTGAGATCTTTGCCACTCCCTTAGGGCAACTATTTGCCATTCCTTGAAGCAACTGCCACCTACACCTCACCTACTTCTGGGTCCAGACTCAATGATATGGACACAATCATTCTAATTCTAGGAATCTATCAAGAAAATAACAGAAGTGGGGACCCATCTTGAAACCCGAGAAAGAGGAAAGGCTCAATGTGGACCGCCTACCTATCTTTCCACCTATACCTGAAGAGGGAGGAGGTCCAGACTTCTTCTGTACCCACCCCTCTTAAAAGCGTATAAAAGGGGAGTTTTGGGAAAAATATTCCTCTTTGGACCTGGGAAGCGCATCGGGACAGGAAGATGTCCGCTCACCTGTTTTTCTCCCCCATCCCCTTGTTTTCCTAAATAAATTCCTTTTTGTTCCTAAAAAAATAAAAAATAAAAAATAAAAACTACACATAAGATCTTCCCATTATTATCTAAGAGTGTAAAGTCTGAAACAGGAATGAATATAAATTATGACATAATCTTAAGAAAATTTTATAATTAAAATATTACATATATATTTGTGTGTGTGTGTGTGTGTGTGTGTGTGTGTGTGTGTGTGTGGTACTGGGGATTGAACCCAGAAGTATTCTACCTCTGAGCTACATGCCCAGCCCTTTTAATTTTTAGTTTCAAAATAGGGTCTCACAAGGTTGCTGAGTCTTACTAACTTGCTGAAGCTGGTCTTGAACCTGTGATCTTCCTGTCTCAGACTCCCAAGTACTGGGATTACAGGAATGTGCTACCATGTGTGGCTTATAAAAAATTCTTATGATGAGAAAATG
>PVLC010028682.1:0-20758 GCA_004027655.1 Graphiurus murinus
AATACATGGGATTGCATTAAACTGAAGAGCTTCTGTGCAGCAAAGGAAACTATCAAGAACCTAAACAGAGAGCCCACAGAGTGGGAGAAGATTTTTGCCAGTTACTCTACAGATAGAGGTCTAATATCTAGGATATACAAAGAACTCAAGAAAATCACAGCTAAGAAAGCAAACAATCCAATCAAAAAATGGGTAAAGGATCTAAATAGACACTTCACAAAAGAAGAAATACAAATGGCCAATAAATGTATGAGGAAATGTTCCACATCATTGGCAATCAGAGAGATGCAAATCAAAACTACCTTGAGATTTCACCTAACTCCAGTCAGAATGGCAATCATAAAAAACATGAACAACAACAATTGCTGGCGAGGATGTGGAGAAGTGGAAACTCTAATACACTGTTGGTGGGATTGCAAACTAGTGCAACCACTCTGGAAAACAGTATGGAGGATCCTCAGACGAATGGGAATGAGCCTACCATACGATCCAGCAATACCACTTCTGGGTATCTACCCAAAAGAATGGAAACCAAACTATCAGACCAATGTATGTGCATCTATGTTTATAGCTGCACAATTCACAATAGCCAAACTATGGAAGCAGCCAACATGTCCATCGACAGACGAATGGATTACAAAACTATGGGATATGTACACAATGGAATTTTACTCAGCCATAAAGAAGAATAAAATCATGTTATTTGCAGTGAAATGGAGGCAACTGGAAAACATTATGTTAAGTGAGATTAGCCAGTCACAAAGAGTAAAAAAGCATATGTTCTCCCTAATTTGCAGATGCTAGGGAGAAGATGGGGCATAAGAGGGTCTCTAGATGAAAAAGGAGAGACCCTCGAAAGCAAAGAAGTTGATTTAGCAGAGGGGATTGGACGGGGGCGGGGGGGACACTAATGTATATCAAGGTCACTCACTAAACTGAACTTGAGAGGGAGGGAGGGCGAGGGAGTGGGGTGGGAATTTGGGGAAGGGGTCAAATGAGAATTGTGAGCACATGTATGGTTATCAATTTGTACCTAACAAAGATATATGCTTACAATGTATGAATAAAAATAAAAATTAAAAAAAAGAAATGTTACTGAAGAATGGGTTTGAAATCAAGAAACAAGAATGTAATAGCTGACAGTTAAGCATTGGTGCTTCCTGTGTAATTTAATTACAAGAAGAAACAAAAAATCTTTTATAGATGTTAATAAACAGCAATTTTGAAAAGACAATTTCCTGCTAATATGCTTTTAACCAATGGATTAGTTGAATAAGTAAATAAATTATTGGGTTCTTTTTGGCCAGGTCCTGTACTGTAGGCTTAGCACCCCACAAGAGAGAGAAGTCCCCCGCCCTCAAAGAAAATGCATTTTACTGATTAAGCATTTTAGCTAATGTGAATTATAATAATGTAACTGAAGCTTATATCAATTTATATCATTCATATGTATAAATTGTGATTTTTAGAATTATTATAAAGATTAAGTATCCTTTATCCAAAATTCTTAGAATCAAAAGTATTTCATATTTCAGACTGTTTTCTGATTTTAAAATATTTACTTTTACAAACTGAGATATCTTGGAGGTTGAAAGCAAGTCTAAACATGAACTTCATTTATGTTTTGTATACACCTTATACACATGGCCCGGAGGTAGTTTTACGTAATATTTAAATTTTTTTTGCATGAAACCGAGTTTCACAGTGGAATTTTCCACTGTGGCATTATGTTGGCACTCAAAAAGTTTCAAATTTTTAGGGCATGTTGAATTTCAGATTTTCAGATTAGGCATGCTCAACTCACAAAACTAAGTAAAATGCAAAACCAATTGGACGCAGAAGCTGATAAAAATACTATAAATTCTATCATGAATTCAGCTGTTTGCATTTATCAAAAAAGGTTTCATTGTTCTTATTAATTTTAATAAGCAAATGGCATATATTTATCCATATGAATAAGTTTAGTAGTGAAATATTCAAAATACAGCAGATGGTTGCTCTGTAGAGCACATCCAGCTATGTACCGTCTTTGGTATTTGCCTGATACTGCTGAAATTCTTGTACACATTCTTTAGAAAAGAAAAAAAAACAGTTTTGGAAATAAAGAGCTTAGTACTCACAGTCCCTTCATAAAGAAGCTGGGAAAATCATCGGCTGTTTCATTCTGACGGCTGATTTCCCATTGAGAAAGGCTGGATTTGCTGAGGCTTCACTGGGGTCAGAGGTGACTTCTTAGACTTTGTAAGTGGTTTCTCAAGATTTGGCTTGCATTTACAATATATGTTTATCTGAATTCCCCAAAAACAGATGTTGTAGGAACAGTTATCTGTCATTTTGTAATCAAGGGAGAAATGAGCTACAGATTTTCTGATTTCTTTGCCGGAGGCAGTAACTTTACACTAGTGGCATAAACACAGATGCAAGGAACTATTCCATCTAAACCTTTTCAAAAGTTTCTGGGTATTTTCCCTTGGGATGACTAGTTTTTTTTATGTTAGCTTGGATTTACAATAAGCTATTTTTATATCTATCTCAATACAGTGGACTTGATTAAGGAATAAAGCCATCATGGGTAATTAAAATGTCCTTTAACCTCCAGCTACAGTAAACTATAATACTTAAAACTATAATTGCCTTAAAAATGATAAAGTACTGTGATATTCAAAGCACAATCTACTCAATAGAAAGGGTAACCATTATTACCACCATTCTGCAGATGGAGATAACTAGTCTCCCATAGGGTAAGTGATTATCTAAGTTTAAAACCAATGGATTTAAAACCATGACACAGAGCTAACTTTTCTGAATACAATTTATGACTTAAACGCATTTTGCCAATGTATTTCTAATTAAATAAACAAGAAAAGCTGAATATGTTCTTTCCTCAAAATAGGAATGGAATCAGGGAAAAAAGAGTGATCCAGAGACCTAGATTCAATCTAGTTTGCCACTGATTGACTGATTTTGAACAAGCTGCTATTTTCTCAGGGTCTCAGCTTAATCACCTATACAAAGAGAATGTTGAGCTAAATTATTTCTTTCAGACTTACCATTGTATGAAATAATTGTGGCTCAACTACCTAATTCTAGAGTTTTTCGAATTGATTAACCAGCAGCCAGCATCCCTTTTGAATGTATTCCTTCTGTGTCTCCATACACAACTCACTTACTGAGTAGATAATTTCATGGAAGTGAATTGTATAGGGCTCAGAGTTCCAACTACCAAACATATCTCCCTTGTGAGTTGGCTACACCCTTTTTAAAAATCTAACTTTATATATAGTTTCTGCTCATTTTCTATGAGGCCTCTCCCTTTGGCATGCAGATGGCTGCCTTCTCGCTGTGTCCTCACATAGTCACCCCTCCGTCTGTGTATTGTCTGTGTCCCAAACTTCTCTTCTTGGTAGGGCACCACTTGTATTGGCCCCAACCATTATATCCATATTCAAAGTAAGAAAGAGGAGGAAGGAAATGTGTGGATCTTGTTACCAGGAATGCAGAAGCTTTCCAAAAAATCTGTTAGCCACCTTTGGTGTGTGTCTTGGTCACAAGGGTTTCCTGTTCCCACTCAAGAAAGGTGGTTAGGGTAATGGAGTAGAAATTATAGTTATGGCCACCAACCAATGAGCAGTGTCTGCCACAGCTTCCTACTAGTATTTATGAAGACTATTACCTGACAGACATCACAGGGATGTTAGCAAGAAGCAAGAATACATGCTTTCATTTCTCTAAATAGGACAAGCATTTAGCATCTGAATTTTTTCCCAGTTCAACAATCCACATTTCTAATAGTGACAAACCAGCATGGAGTAGCTCCTTCTCTCTGAACTATATATGCTTACTGTAATAACGATGTGACCCCCCACCACCTGGCACAGTTCTTAAACTTTGTTTCCGGGAAGCAGTTCAATGAGGTGGAAAGTGGGTGGTCATTCTTTTTCCTGTGATTGTAATGAGTAATTTGAGCAGGGTACTGTTTGACCATATAGAATGGAATTGTTGGGAGAATCAAATGGATGAACACATGTGAAGGGTGTCTGGTGTGGAGCATACATTTCACAATATAACTTCTGTTTCTTACCTCTGTACCTATGTTGTACAGCGTGAACTCAGAGTGAACGTCCTAAAATTTTCAAATATCGACTGAATTATTCACATGAAGTTTTCGCCTGATCATATATACTATCCTAAGTACTTTTTTAAATCTAGTAATGTCAAAATTATCACAATGTGTTCTTTTATTTCCCTGAAGTTAAAAGCCACTAAGAAGGATTGAAGATTTATTTTTCCCATATATTCCTTTTCTCTAGTTGACTTGCAGATCAGGACAGACTTGACAGTGGTTTTGACCTCCTCTCAGAGAGCTTCCTCATCTCAGTTGTCTTATAGATGAGTGGAAGGTCATCTCAGGGACAAGTGTGAGGAGTGGGATTCGGCAGTCTTTCCTGCATCCTGAGCATCTTCAGGGAAGAAAGATGGTTGCCAGAAGAAACCACTGGCCCCCAGAAGCAGCCATTCTAGAGAGAAAGGAAAGGGCTGATGCAGATTTACAAAAGAATAAAACCTTCCCCAAATATTAATGGCAGGAGTCTTGGGGCCACACAATTGCCTCAGGGTGAGTGAGGAAGAGAGAAAAGCACAGTTAGAGCAATCATTTTGATTTGCTACTTTTTTTTTTTTTAACACAGTGGCCAACTGGGTCTGCAATCAGCACTCTAATTACTGCTACACCAAAGGAGGAACACAAAAGGAACAGGTGTATCTGAGGACAATCTCCTGTAAATAGTTGCCAGGATGGAGAAGAATTTGAGAATCCTAGGTTTCCCCTGAGAAATTAAATGGCTTACAAATTTAAGGCAGTTGCAGTGTATCAAGGATTCTGAAGGTGGACAAAGGAGATTCTTTCTTCTTTGTTGCTGTTATTCAAATTGAAGTCTTCCGGAAGCCTATGTCAGGCACTCTCCTTCTCTCATGAGACTCTTTACCTGGAACCCTTGGTAGGCATAGAAAGCAAAGAGGAAAGCACAGCTGGGCACTTAAAATGACTGAATGAGATGAAGAGGAGTGATGAGTAGGTTTGACTAGACAGTGAGAGAGGAAATGGTAAGCTTTTTGCTCCATATTAGAAAGGCAATAAACAGCAAGGGCCAAGGGGAATTATTTGCTGTGTTACTTGGGGCATAATGAAGCATAACAAGGTAAAATGAAACTAAGGAGAATTTAGTGAGTATTTGAAATGTCTCCTGCCAGGAACAACTATAGGTTGGCCTTCTTAGAACAGGCCTCATTTAGCACAATGGGCTTTCTGGGTGATTGAATGCCATCCATTACACTGTGGAATCCTTTCTTCCAGAGAGGCACCATGACCACTTTTACTGGAGATTTAAGATGAATTTAGGCTGCCACTAGGAATAATATCGCAAGAGGCAATTCTCTGTTATTTTGCATATTCAACAGTTTAAGGCTGCATGATTTTTTTCTTTCTCTTCTTTAATAATCAGTGCCTTGGTTTGGGCACCTGCAAAACTAAAGCTTGAAACAAGAATTTGGCTGCATGTGATTTATCTGGGAAGTGATCTCAGGAAGTAGGAGACAGGGAGGAAGGAGAGTGAAATAGGAGAAAGAAAAGCCATAAAGGCTGCATTATGAAAGTTCTTGACTGCTGTGGGCAGTGAGGGGCTGCACACACAGAATGCCTCCCAGAATCTCTCTCATAAGCATGAAAAGGACAGATTACTTATTCACTGACTCCCATGATCTTTGGTTGAAGCCATTCACTGGCCCTCAGAGACGTTAACTTCCAAGAACCTGCAGAGGGTGGTTTCCCACAATTTTGGCCTAAACTCCTAACTTAGGAAATGAAGGATCCAGGGGGTGGGATAATGTCAAGGTGCATGGAAGTGTTCAATATGCCATGGCTAAAATCAGAGGTGAGCCAAGGATCTGAAATGCAAGCCCCGGAACATCTGCTACAAATCGAGTTTGTGGGTCTAAGCACCCAGCTATCATATGGTAACTTTGTCTCTGCAGCGAGAGGTGTTGCCCTTCTTCAAAGCCTCTTTTTCCTGATCTGCAACATCTGCATACTTTCTTATTAAGCACTCTTGGGACTTCATGAACTTCACTTTTCCTGTTTTCTGTGGAAGTCAGAATTATTCGTGTTGTCCTTAACTTTTGTGTACTTGTTTCATCCAGTGCCAGACAAGCAGCCACCCCATGATTTTCTGTGCAACTGTGTCCCCAGTACAGTGTTTGCATTCAGTATAACTTTAATAAATGTAGATTTATTTATTTGTTTTCCATTTCTATGCATTTTTAATTAAAATCAATATGCAAACCTCGTAAAATTCAAGTATATAATGCATTATAATTAATTATAGTTACCATGTTATACATGTCTAGACTTACTCATCTTGTACACTTAATCATTTTGTACATTCTTATCCAAATTCCCTACTGTTCTTCAGCACCTCAGCCCCTTGTAATCACCTTTGTATATTCCATTTCTATGAATTCAAATTCCTTAGATTTCTTGTACATGTGATCATGTGGTATTTGTCTTTCTGGGTCTGGCTGATTTCACTTTAGCATTATATCCTCCAGCGTTATCCACATTGAAACAAATGTTGGAATTTTGTCTTTTTTAAAGGATGAATAGCATTCCATTGTGTATTTTCTTTATTCATTTATCCATTGATGGATACTTAGGTAGATTTCACATTTTGGCTTTTGTGAATTGTGCTGCAATGTACACAAGAATGCAGACATATTTTTGACATTTCATTTCCTTTGTATATATATCCAGAAGTGGGATTGCTAGGTCATATGGTAGTTTTGATTTTAGTGTTTTGAATACATCATTTATTTTAACAGGTACTTTGTTTTCCATTGTAAAGGTGTATTATTCATTAATCTGACTTTTCTGCTTTCCAAATTATTTCTAGAACTGGAATAATCACAACATAGTAACTAACTTGCTCATTCATTAGTCAGGATGATCCCAATTATACTGTGACATGCCAGTTTTCTACTGTAATAACAAATTATAGCAAACTTAACAGCCTAAAAGAATACAAATCAGTACCTTTCCAAAGGAATTAAATTAGAATACTATATTTACAACTGCATATCCTTTTTTATGTACTAGGGATTGAGCCCAGGGGCATTCTACCTCTGAGTTATGTGCCCAGACTTATTTTATTTTTATTTGGAAACAGGGTCTCACTAGATTGATGAGAGTCTCACTACTTGCTGAGGCTATCCTTGAACTTGTGATCCTCCTGTCTCAGCCTCTCAAGTACTGGGATTACAAGTGTGCACACCATGCCCAGTACATACCCATTTTTAAAGCAGCACAATTCACAATAGTCAAATTATGGAACCAACCTAGGTGTCATCAGTAGGTGAATAGATAAAGAAAATGTGGTATATACATACAACAGAATTTTATTCTGCCAAAAAGAACAAAAGTATGTCATTTGCAGGAAAATTGATAGAACTGGAGAATATTATGCTAAGTGAGATCAATCAGTCTCAGAAAGTAAAGGGTTGTGTGTTTTCGTTCATAGGTAGAAGCTAGAACTAAAATAGGAATCAAAAGAGACTTCTGTCAAATGAGGAGAGAAAATAGTGGAAGGGGATTGGGGGAGGTAGGCAGGGAGGGTAAAAATGAGAATTGAGGGAGAGAACAGTTCAAATAAGGTTATGTCCATACAAGATTTCACTAGCAATTTTACTAACATGCATGGGGAAGGAAGACGGGGAAGGGGAGCAGGTATATGGAAAGAAATACACCAAGTGATGCGTGCATGTATATTTGTATCACTTTGAATCTCATTATGATGTATAACTTCAATGCATCAATAAATTATAAAAAAGTACAAAACAACAACACAAATTGTCTCTAAGTTTTGGTAGGCCACAGTTCTGGGTATGGGATTACTACTAGGTCCTCTGCTAACTGAAAACCAAAGTGTGCAGTCTCATCTGAGGCTCCAGGCTCTCTTCCAAAGCTCCCTGGCATTGCCAAAGATCACTGCCTTGCAGCTGTATGACTAAGGTCTTTGCTGTGTTGCTAGTTGTCAGCTGGGGACCATTGTCAGCTCCTAGAAGCTGTCTTTCTCTGCAGGCAATTAGTAACATGGCCACCTGCTTCTTTTATGCAGGCCAGAATGTCTACTCCTGCTTCTTGTCTCTTTTAAGGGCTCACCTAACTGGGTTAAGGCCACCCAGGATGATCTCTTTTTTGAATTAATCCAAGGCCATTTGACAGGATCCTGATTATATCCATGAAGTTTCTTTTGTCCTTTCATTGGGAGTGCTACCCCACCATAGTCACAGGCTCTGCCTGCGCTCAAGAGGAGGAGACCATGGTATTTGTTTAAAAATTCTGACTCCCAAGTGACAAGAATCTCTTAGACATAAGTGTTTTAAAATAAAAAGAAGTTTTTTTTTCATGGAAACTATCTGTCTGTTAGTAGTCTGGGTTAGTAGTCCATTGTCACCACATAGGAACCTATACCAAAGGCACATCTACCCTTTGAACATGGCTGATGACCATGCCAGTGAAAAAAAGAGAAATCTGGAGGGTTTTGCTCTGACACTTAAATGCCATACTCATAGTTCATTGGTCAAAATTACATGACCCCCATCTACAAGAGGACCCTGAGGTGTAATGCTGCCTTGTGTTGAAGAAATTGAAACAGATGGTGAACCACTTTCATCTATTTACATATTTAGGTTGTGATGCTCATGCAGTTAGTTCAGGAAGAGCCCCTCAAGTAGTCATTGTGACAGCACTTGTGCTCTGTTCATCCTCAGAATTCTCATGATTAACTGGTAGTAGATTTCCTGGAGTATCTATAAGGAAGGTGAACTATTTTGATTCTGTGTTCAAAGCATGGTCTATTTTTATATGTGAGTTTCATGTTTGAGAAAGTCGTCACTTGATCCCTGTTTGACAGCTATTGGCTTCTTAGCTATGGGGCTTACTATGAAATTTTCTGTTCTGTATTAATTGACCTTGACAGCATCCAAATGGATAGATGGAGAGGGAGGGGATAGGTGATCCCAAGAGCTCGAAAATGTAGTAAGAGATTTGAAAAGCAGGCAGCCCAAATCTGCCAGGAATGAAAGAGGTTGAGTAGAGGTTGTCTTCTCTGAATTACTCTACATAATTTTCCTAACTTCCTTTCCAGAGTCAGAATCTTAGAAAGATCCTGAAAGTGCAACTTTCTGTACACTTGTGCAATAATATTCAACTAGACTTCCAATCTCTGTGAGAACATACCTGTACACAGGGACCAGATTCCTCCCCGAGATAATGTATTCATTATGATTAAGTAAAACTCTCAATTACATGCAAATGTAGATATAATTTTACAAGGAATCCCTGGGTATTCACCATCTAGCTTAAGCCAGTATCAATATTTGCTATTCTTATTTTAGTTATCTCTGACCTACATTTTCTTTGCTGTACTATTTTAAAGCAAATCCTACATATCAATTTATTTAACTCATGTATTCTCTAGTTGTACATCTAATACACAAAGAATTGTCATCTATTTAACTTTTAGATAACATAAGTTCATCCTTTAATATGATGAAAGTTGGCTTTCAGGAAGCCAACTGAAGTTGTTTCCTTGACCTTTGAAAAGTTAATAACTTCTCTATTTTGATATGACTATCTTGCAGCTAACAAGTATTTATGTTCTATTTGTGTGAAATATGATAGCTACTTTTCATTCTTGCCAACCTCCAAATTTTTTATTATCATATGAGTAGTATATTTTTATTTAATCATAAGGCCTATGATATAATTTCTTTGCTATCTTAGTCATGCTTCTCGGAACATATTCAAAATAACAAAGATCTGTCTTAAAATAAGATATCAGACCACAACTGAATCCTCTAAAGATGGTCTGGCCACTAAAATGTAGGACTGCCTTCCTTGGTCTGGATACACATGCAGAGTAAATTTCTTAATAGAAAACATACCTCGTTGACTCACATTGAGCTTCTAGTTGACTGGAACTGCTTAATATTTTTGCATAAATTGTTGTAAAGGACTTTCTTTTATACCTATGAAATTGATTTTCTGAATCTAAATGCAGGGTTAGCATTTTTCTCACTGTTTAATTTATTCTTATCATTTCTTGTTGTTTTGCTTTTGTCATCTAATAAATTAGTTTGTACTCTTATTTTCCTGTCAGATATGTGCTTATCAAGCCTGAATTGAAAGTAGGATGATGGAGGAATAATCTCTGTATTCAATGTCTGTGTTTCTTGGGTGGTTCCTCTTTTCTCACCCTTGATTTCTCATCTTTACAATGGAGAACACAATGTTAGCTACTTCATTGAGTTTTTATGAGGAATAAATAAATTATTATGTGAAGTGCTTAAAATTCCCAGCCCTAGCCCAGAGTAAATGTTCAATACATGTTAGTTATTATTAATTAATTTAACATGTTGAAAGGAGCTGGAATAGGAGTAGAAATTGAACATGGACCAATCTTATTTGGAAGAGCCATTCATATTGCCAAGAATTCACCTAAATATCTTAGACAAATCAAATATGTCTGGTTTTTTATTTAAGAGACTCTAAAGATGCCTTGTTGATATCAATGTACACCTTTTTTTCCAGCATTTGAACTAATCAAATAAATTGCTGTATGAAAATTAATTAAAACACTTATATTAAGTTTGCTTATCAAATATAGTAGCCATAGCAAAAAATAAAATCAGTGCAGCATGCCTTGTTCTTCATGAACTCATACTGACTCCTGGTGCTCACAAATCTCTTTCCTCAGAGCTTGTAAACCTATTTAATAGTTCTGGAATTGTATTAGAAATTTATATTAAGCCTGATACTTCTCATCAAGGCTACTTCCTTTTAAAACAGGCTGTAATCATCATATTGGGCCTGGAGTAAACACAAGTATCTCTTCAACCACCTCCTTAGGCCTGATCAGAAGTATTTGGGGTGTGGGGTTGGGAAAAGGATAGTCATTGGGAACTTTATGCAGAAATGTCTTGACATTAATTGGTAAAGTATTAGCTCAGACAGATTCATAAGCCAAAATTGGCAAGTTTCTCTGAAAAGCAATAGTCACCCCCAACTAAGAAATTGATGTTTCAGGACCGATGGCTTTAAAAAGAAATGCATAGGACCCATGGAATAAAAACTGTAGAAAATGTTCAATAATAAGGAGAATTCAGCTGCGCGTGGTGGTGCACGCTTGCAATCCCAGCATTTGGGAGACTGAGACCGGAAGATACGGGTTTGTGACCAGCCTCCTCAGCTACCTAGTGAGGCACTCCGCAACTTAGTGAGATCCTGTTTCAAAATAAAGAATACAATGAGTTCAATCCCCAGTACTGAAAAAGAAGAAGAAGAAGAAGAAGAAGAAGAAGGAGGAGGAGGAGGAGGAGGAGGAGGAGGAGGAGGAGGAGGAGGAAGAGGAGAAGAAGGAGAAGAAGGAGAAGAATTCAGCCTGGAAAAGACAAGACTGCTGCTATAGGTTACCACAGTTTCCTTGTGAAAGAAAAATTGAGACTTTCTAGATTTTTAAATCATGTTTGAATTTTGGTGATGCTTTTAAAAAATAACTGTTTCAGAGAGTTTCTCTCTCCCTCCCCTCCCTAAGGCACATGATATACCTTCACAAACATATCAAAGTCAATCACTAAACCATACATCAGAAGGAGGGAGGGGGGAGGGAATGGAGTGGGAATTGGGAAAGGGTTATATGAGTGCTCTGTGCATGTATGAAGCACAATTATAGTTGTCCAGGGTTTAAATGAAAGTTAAAAATTTGTAGCCAAATCCTTGTTTTGGGGTTATATTGGTTATCACAAAATCTTAAATAATAAGTACATTCTATTCTACCCTACTTAATCTAAGGTACTTAATTTTTAATATTCTCAATATTTGGTATCAAAAGAAATTCCTGTGTCTGCAATATATGGCTATGGTATAAGCCATATATATATATACATATATATATAATATACATATATACACATTAAATTAATGTGTAAGATACTGTTGTGGTATCTTACTAAACTGTAAAAAATGTTCAATTCACACAGCCTGGAGAAGACAGACTGCTGCTAGAGGTGACCACTATTTACTTTTAAAAGAAGAATTGTACATTCATGCCAGAGCTTCAAATGCTTTGCAGATGAAAAAAATTAGGGGTCTATTGTCTGTTCCCACACAATACCAAAAGAGCTGGATGGCTTTTTGCCAAATCTGGAGGATAGCCATACAATAACCATTGTAAACACTTATATGTTTGCCTTAAAAGAGAGGCCAAACAATATACCAGAATTCCCTTTTGGGAGAGATGGAGTGAGGGGGTGAGGATGGGTCTGAGAGGTTTATAGAACTGACAAGCAGGAGAGACATTATTTTTCAGATAAAGTCCAGGTAGGGGAATGTTTGGCTGAGAAAGATAATATATCTACTAAGAGCTACTGACAAAGAAAATCTCAGTTGAGAAAGATAATATATCTACTAAGAGCTACTGACAAAGAAAAATGGTGAACCCCATATCAGGCTATTTTGCTTGTATTCTTTTTTCTCCATGGATAAGATTTTAAGTTAAAAATGGGACCTAATTGTGCATATTGTTCCTATAATAAAAACCACTTTATTAAGGATATAGCAGCTGGAATCCAGACGATTAAAAAACAAGACAAACAACAACATTATAGCCCTCTGAATTTCAATGGGTTTTGGTCAAGGTTTCGCTTTGGAGAAAGGTTCAGCTGCAGGGAACTCTTTTTTTTCTTTCAAATATCTGCAGTTCCTAGAGATAATCCGCTTTACTGTGACTGTCATGGAGTAAAAAAGGCAGATTGTCACCCTAGATAACCTTTTACAGGGGCAGCCTTATGTATCATGCTATCATGCCCAGGATGGAGTAGCAGTCTAGGTTTATTCCTTGACACCATGAACATAGACTGTTGAATGTGGTAACCAAATAATTTATTACAAAATTGAAAAATATCAGCCCAATACTAATTGTTACAATTAAAGGAAGCCACTGGAGTAACAACATTAATTATTTTTATTAAATTTTATTTGAAAGTAGTTAAAGGTTCTTTTAATCACAGAAGTTACTAGAGATAGTATATATGTGTGTTATTATTTTATATATACATAAAATAATTATTTTTAGGAAAGTATAGCCATTTTAGTTAATTTTTATAGCATCCTAAATTTAAGAACCTCTCCAGGTATTTGATATACAGCTAAATGGATTGTGAAGTATCTTTGACATTTAAAATAGCACTCTGATGCAGAGTGAACAGACTAGGTAAAGCAGTTCCTCCTGTCAAATTAACAATGTTTATTCTATTTGATATTTGGATTAAGTTCAACTCTCATTTCTCATTTTCTATTATTTGAGAAATTATTCTCAGAAGTTTGTTATCCTATTTAATTGTGTTTGTGTTATGATTTTGATGTAAAATTTCGCCCAGACCCCAAGCTCGGGAGGCCACCATATAGAGAGGTGGGTCTCTGGGGGTGTGGCAGGTACAGTGTGTGTGTGTGTGTGTGTGTGTGTGTGTGTGTGTGTGTGTGTGTGCGCGCCCCACTCAGCTGCAGCTTCTGTCTCTATCTGATCCTCTTTCTGACCCTTTTGCTCTCTCTCTGCTTGTCTGCTCCCATCTATTATGCTCTAAGGACCTATAGCCTGGGTCTCTGCTTGGCAACTAGCAGAAAATGGACTGTATATGTGAGGATGGAAATCTCCCAAACCATTAAGCAAGTAAATCTTCCTTCCCTTAAGTTTTGTCTGTGTCAGGTGTTTGGGTCACAGTGGTGAGAAGGCTCACTGAAACACACTGGAACTCAGGGACTAGAATTTCATTACTATCTCTCAAATGTAATAGGTAGAAAGAAGATTAAGCCAGGAACCAGGAGACCAGAGTTCTATCTAAACATTGTCATTGACTTAATCGCAGCTTTGAGCAAGACACTTAATTCTGTGGTTCCTTATCTGTAAATTAAAAAATTGGACGCATATGATCTTTTGAGGCTCCTTCCAATATAAAAATCCCATTTTATCATTTGGTTTTTCCTTAAGTGTATTTTTTCTGTCCTTCCAACCTGATAATTATTCTTCACTATGGTTTAAAGGAAGCAAAAATTGTTGAATATTTCTATTGCATTTCTGTTGTCAGTTAATGTTATACCATTTGCTGTAGATTTAGGCCAAGCTCTACTTATTTTTTTTTCTCTTTTCACTGAGCCTACCTTTAATAGCATCAAAAAGCCTTTCTGGTGGCTTTATAATTTTTTGCTTATCCTTGTTCCTAGGGTTTATGGAATCAGACAGAAGAAGGAGTTGAATTCCAACTCTGTCTTATGCTAGCTGTATGAAGTAGGCAAGTCTATCATATGTCCTCAAATTCAGTTTCTTTATTAAATTGTGAAACATTAGCGTATAGTTCACGTAATTATTATAGAGATTAAATGAGGAATACTCAGTGCACTACCTGGCACAAGAAAGTTCTACAGAAGTGTTAACTTGTTTTTCTTTTGCTTGTCGTTGTTGTCATCACCATCATCATCATCATCATTGTCATTTTTATTTTTGAAATACTATACATCATAATTTCTTCCTATGAAAAGTAATAACTATAACACCTCATCAGTGTATGTAATTTTACAGTTTACAAGGTATTTATGCACATTTTACATGATTTTTGCTTAAAAAAAAAAAGCTGTGAGATGAGAAGGATGCATATCCTCACATGACAGGTCCAAGAGTATCAGCGAGGTTTAGTAACACAGAGGGCTTATCTGCTTCCCTGATCCTAGTGTCGCCACAGGAAGGGAAACAATTATAACAGCTGCAGGTGGTTTTGTGAGAGAATGCTCTGTGGTGATCACTGGTACTGGAGAGATGAAAGCTTCTTTAGAGAAAGCTTTATGTTGATTTGGGAGAACCTTGGCATTTTATTATAGAATGTGCATTTCTTGAAATAAAGCAATTCAGATTTTCTTAACCCTTGTATACATTGGCTTGTAAATAAAGATTTTCTCTCAAAATTTATTTTCAGTTTTGGATAGCATAAATATGATCCTTATTAAAAACATGGTGTCCAATGTGGGATTCTAGGGGTTCAGATGGGTTCCACAGGTGGTATATGGGAGGTGCTGAGCTGAATCATTATGGGACATAGACCTATGGATTTCCTGTATTTTTTTCCTTGTCATTTAAAAATGTCCTTTTCTGAAATTATTGCAATACTTGATGGTGGTTGATTTTCTTTAAATTTCTAAGCAAAGCAAATTGCTAGATATGCATTTGCTACCAGCATTCTTTTAAAATGTTATTGTTTTGTACAATCCAAAAGCCTTAGGTGGGAGATTCGGCTAAAGCCAGGATTAAGATCTCTGCTGTCCAGTGCTTGTTCAGGGACTAGGCTCCCTGGGCTGCTGTGCTCCCAATAAGCAATCAGTGAATTGAGGGCAATTTAGTTGAGTTCCTCTTGAAAAACTGTCTGCAGGCCTTTGAGATGTGACTGCTTTGACTGACGCTCCCATTTTCTTTCCACTAAAAATAAGCCAGACTGGCAGTATTCAAAGGAGACATAAAATTAGTTATTATTGGCTGATTCGGCAATAAAGCCAGGAAGCAGAATTTGCTAACTGGGAAATATTTTAACATTTTAACACTAGGAATAAGAGATTATGAGTACAAGGCAAGACTTAGCTAGCTGAGGGCATTTTCCACACTGCAACTGATAAACTACCTTTGTGACTGGGAGAAATGTAGGAATGGTCAGGACTTGACAGTGGAACTTTAGGAGAGTCCAAGAACCAGCCAGGTGGGTGTACAGATAACATTCAGCCAAGACTAGGCTCGCACCTTAGCACAGAGTGTTCCAAAAAGCTATGTAGGCATTGGCCACTAGGGAATAATTCCATGATAATTTATCTTTAATAGCACAATCACTACTTTTACTACATATTTCTCTCAGACTTAAAAACAAAAATCAAGCAAGCTAAAATGGTCCGGAAAAGATTTTCTGATTTCCCTTTTCCATTTCTGTATGGAATGGCAGCTGTGCCAGCCTAACCTTAACAACATGGTAGTTCTGCATCAAAGTTTTGCAGAATGAATAACTGAACATTTTAAATTATTCATCAGCATCTTGATTAGCAAATAACTTTTATATTCTATAACTAATTTGGGAATATCTGTTCTTTCTCTGCTATGATTGGGTCCTCTTTCATTATTACAGTATTGAAATTGGCTGCATTATTTCTTTCTCAGTTCCAAATATAACTGGAACTGGGAAAGAGGAGGTGAAGGTAGGACTTCAGGTATTCTCAAGGGGAAGATGCTTAGCATCCAGTCTATCCTACTCCATTCCAAATGGTAGGCAGGCGCCCTCCCACCCCATCACCTAATAATGAAGCCAGGCAGTACATCAAGGCCTCAGACAAAAGGCCCATTAGGCATGTCTGTGATTAAAGTTGATTAGCTAGAAGTCATTGGGAATTTTGAGTCCAAGAGCAGTGGTGAATCAGATCCAATTTGCATAAACTACGAGGCGCTTCATTAAGGCTAATCATTTTCTTCTGTCCTTTGGTAATAAATCATCCTTTTATGGGGCTCATTTAGGTTGAGGTTGAGGATTTTCTGCCTTCAGAATTCTTTGATATTGTTAAGGATGCTTTAGTTTAGCTCTTTGGCCTCGTTTGCTGGGTAGTACTTGTTGGAAACTCACCTCAGTGCCGCATCTTTGGAAAAGTGTCCTGGAAATCAAGTCACCCTTGTTTAAGCTGATAAAGTACTCAGGGCACAGAATGCACTGTGTAGAGTCAAGTAATCTTCACCTAATTTTACATATTCTTCATGAAAATGAGCCCATTTAAATCTAGGAAAATTGACCAGGTTTAAGATTCCAAAGCTCTCCTATGGATCATTCTTTCTTTGCCATCATTTGTGAGAATAATGAGATGTCATTTTTTCCCCAAAAGATTATTCTTTCTTATTTCCTATCCTCTGCACACTTTGTTCCTGTGCCTGGAATACCCTGCTTACCACCCCCAACATCCCCTGTGTTTGTGCCTGTTGAAACATTTGTCACACTGAACTATACCTTCTTTTTTACTTATTTGTCTCTTCCACTTCTTGAAAATAGGTATTCCATGCCTAGCACATAGCAGATAAAAAACACGTGTTGAACAAAATGTTTGAATTATGAGATGGTGGCTTTAATGGAGTACTACCCTGTTAAAGGGGGGATGTTGATCTGTATGTATTGGCATGCAAATATATCCATGCATTTTATAGTATAGTCCCTAAAAAGCAAGCTGAATATCAGTTTTATATAAAAAGAGTGCTTATAGATATATTCATAGAAAATGTCAAAATAAGCTGGGCTTGGTGGCGCACGCTTGTAATCCCAGCATTTGGGAGGCTGAGACCGGAGAATCTGGATTTGTGTCCAGCTTCAGCTACCTAGTGAGGCACTCCGCAACTTAGTGAGACCCTGTTTAAAAAAATAAAGAATAAAAAAAAATAGGGCTGAGGGTATAGCCCAGAGGTAGAATGCCCCTGGGTTCAATCCCCAGTACCGCAAAAAAAAGAAAATGTCAAAATGGGAAAACACTAGTGGGCACAGTGATATAAAGGAGGTCTTTTATTTTAGTTTTATAAATCTCTATGTTTGATATGTTAGATTGAGTCTGTATTGCTATTATAAAGCCAATATATAATTTTAAAAGCCATGAGGTTATGCATTCCAGTTTCAAATTATTATGTTAATTTTAAAACACTGCATTAGTTTCTTAGGGCAATTATAACATATTAACACAAGCTGGTGATTTAAAATAAAAGGTTTACTCTTTCACAGTTCTGCAGGTCTTTTTAAAAAGGTTTTGGTGGAGCTATGTTTCCATCAGAGGGCTCTAGGGAAGAACCCCTCTTTGGCAGTTTGCAGTTGCTGGAAGTCCTTGGCTTGTGGATACTGCCTCTGTCTTCATTTGGTCTTCTGTGTCTTCACAGAGCCTTCTCGTAAGGACACTAGTCATTAGCTTTAGGCTCTACCCTAATCCAGTATGAGATTGCTACCACTTAACTAATTATATCTTCAAAAACCCTATTTTCAGAGGTTACATCCTGAGGTTCTAGATGAACATGGGTTTGGGAGGGCAGTGTTCACCCCAAAGCAAATATTTACTAATGAGAACTTACTAACAAGGTCCAGAACCAATGAACTTTTTCATATATCAAAATGAGAAGGAGGAGCCGGGCGTGGTGGCGCACGCTTGTAATCCCAGCATTCGGGAGGCTGAGACCGGAGGATCCGGGTTCGCGGCCAGCCTCAGCTACCTAGTGAGGCACTCTGCAACTTAGTGAGACTTGGTTTCAAAATAAAGAATAAAAAATAGGGCTGGGGGTATAGCTCAGAGGTAGAATGCCCCTGAGTTCAATCCCTGGTACCGCAAAAAAAAAAAAAAAAAAAATGAGAAGGAGGGAGGGCAAGGGAATGGGGTGGGAATTGGGGAAGGATTAAATGAGAAATGTGCGTGTGTATGCCTTTACCAGATGTACCTAACAAAGATGTAAGATTACAATGCACCAATTAAAAAAATAAAATTAAATAAAAAAAAGAAAAAAAATGTGTTTTCTGGTTATTATTGGGAGAGGTGATGTCTCATTATTACAATTTGCAGGACCAAATTGCCAAGTGGGCCATTGTAGGATAGAAGCAGGAGATAAAACTAGGTATGGGGCACATGCCTATAATTCCTATACTTGGGAATCTGAAACAGGAGGATCACAGGTTTGAGGCCAGCCTCAGCAACTTAGGGATACCCTGTTTCAAAATAAATAAAATAGTGCTGGTGGTGTAGCTTGGAGGTAGAATGCACCCTGGGTTCATTCCCAGAAGCAGGGAATGATCTCACTGCTATCACAGTTTGGAGAACTTACAGATACTCAGGTCTTTACTCCTCTGTCAAAGACCTGAATTCACTTTATTTCTACCACCCTGGCTCTGAGGTGAAGCAAATTATAGTTGTTCTTCTAGTCTCTAACTTTACTTTTGGTACAAGGTTTTTGTTTATCAATAATAAGAGCCCTTATGGGGCACATGTAATTCCCTTATTTCTTATATTCATTCTACAACATGATCAGCACTTTTTATATGTAAGGGATAGAGTACATCTAAATAATCTTATAAAAATAATATTAGATTTTATGTTTACCAAGCAAGAGAAGCGAGTATCATTTTTTAAAAATCCTACAAAGGAATATAATTTCTGAATGAGGTCAAAAGGAAAAATTGTGGTTGTTTCTCATTGTTTCTTTCAAAAGACTGGGTTCTTGCATTTCTTATTATTTGCCACAGTCTTTAAGGTGGAAAATTTATTGATATCAGTTCAGCTTTTCCCCAAGCCTCAAATCAGTTATTGATACTTATTTCTCCTGCTTTTTCCACAGAGTAAGACTTTGTAATTCTAGTAAAACTTTCTGTAACACTCATTTTAGTTCCTTCCCCCAAAGGGCTAAAATAACTCAAGGAGAGAGGAAGAAAATGCAAGAGGAATTATGGATCTAATTCATGACTTTTTTTTTTTTTTTCCTGTTGCGTAGTATCTGTATCCGCATCAGAAATAAGAGCTAAAGTTGAAAATTCACTAGCTGAAAGAAAATGGTTTTATGTGGCAAACCTGCTGCTCCAGAAAACAAGTAATTAAAGCACCTCTTAAAATAGCAGCCATAAAATCGACATTCCATGGGAAGCCATGTGTTAATTACTGTTCTTTTTAGCAAGGGTCGTTCCTGGGCACAGTATTCTGAGAACTGGAATCTGCAGGCGGAATGAGCACATCACCTAAGAACTTGGCATTTTCTCCTGTGGAAAGAGCTAGTATGTTTCCAGCATATGCAACACAGTTGTATCATATTAGGTGGAAGTATGAACTTGTTATTTTCTTAATTTGGAGATTAAATATGGTTAAAGGGGATGTGTATGGGTGCCAAACAGATAAGGGGTAAACTTGTGATGGCTAATTTTATATGTCAATTTGTCTAGGCCACAGTAACCCCTTCATTCTCAAACATTCTAGATGTTTCTGAGAAGATTTTTTAAAGATGTGATTAACATTTGAATCAGACTTTGAGTAAAGCAAATTGCTTTCCTTAATGTGGGTAGGCTTCATTTAGTCAGTTGAAGACAGACAAATCTTTAAGATTTCTCCCCCACCCAAACTTTCAAGGGAAAATAGGCATTCAACCCATAACAAAGTCTGCATCAAGGTTCTTCAGAGAAACATATGCGAGAGACACAGCCTGTGGAGGCCGTTGGAGACCTGAGTTCAGGATCTTAGGGACTTGCAGGTGCAGTGCTGTTGCTATTTTTCATGTAAGGCAAGGGGTTGCACTGAAGATACAGAGCTGTGGTGTTTCTTTGGAAGAGGAAATTTGAGGGAAGCTTCTATGGAAGGATGAATAGATCTCTCTCTAGATTCTTATTGCTGATAGAATCACATCCTTCCCTCAACTACCTCAAACACAAATTGGGACTAGATGTTGAAGACTTTTGTTGGGTTTGTCCTGATCTGTTCAAGCTTCTATAAAAAAAAGTACTTTAGATAGTGTGATCTATAAACAATATAACTTATTGCTCACAGTTCTGAAACCTGGGAAGTCCATGATCATCAAGTCATCAAGGCAACAATTTTGTCTGGTGAAGGCCCTCTGTATGCCTTTTTTTTTTTTTT
>PVLC010028683.1:5790-20925 GCA_004027655.1 Graphiurus murinus
GGCCCCCCCCCCCCGTTTGGTGCCCTACCTCCCCATTCCTGACTCTGCCTCCCAGGTCTCCCCCTCTCCAGACGGACCCCTCCACTCATTGCACTAAGTATGACATCACTGCGCCAGGCCCCGCCCCCTTGCTGATGGAGCCCAGAGGTTCTGTCCTCCGAGGCCCTCTGAGGTTCCCCCCCATCCACCTGTCCTGGAATCTTCTCCACCGTGGTTTTGGCTATTCTACCATTGGGCAGAAACCCACCAAGTCCCACCTGGGAAGTGAATAGGGGTCACGGCACTGATTTCTGGGAGGATAGATAGCCAGGTCCCTGGGTATCCAAACAGTCCTGCTGGTCCCTGACCAGCAGAAAAGAGATGGGCAACTTTGTGTGTTCAAATGAGTGCCTAAGTGCTGCTGACAGCCCATTGTGGAGATGATGCACCAGAAGCCCAGGGAATGGGAACTGAGGTCTCTGGTGGTGGGGGCTGGTGTATGCACTCTGACCCCATCCTGGAGTGAATGACTGGTCCTTCCTGTTGGGGCTGTGTTGTCCTGCATTGTGGGTCCCCTTCCTGGCCAGAGTGACTCCTGCAGGGCCAGCCAGAGCACAGGGGAGGCCAAGCAGGCCTTTAGTATGGACCCAGCTTACATGGAGTTCCAAAGCTGGCCTAGAGAGCTGCCCTGGTTCCTACCCACTTAATTCATTCTAAGAAGGTGTGCTGTGTGGGAAACCTTTTGCCAGGGTACTGTATGGCTGTTAGTACCTGTAGCCCTTTTTCTTTTTTGCATAATGTCTGCATCTAGAGACTGTGTGTGTGGAGGTTATTTCTGGGACTGCTAGACTGTTGGTGGAATCAGCAGGTGCAAAGTTCATGTCCTGAGCTAGGGGCCCCAAGCATTCCACCCATCCTCCAGTAACCAGCTTCTCTCTCAGGAGAACAAGGGGTCCGTCGAAATTATGAGGAAGGACTTGAACGACGCCCGGGACCTGCATGGCCAGGCAGAGTCGGCAGCTGCTGTGTGGAAGGCAAGTGGGGTGTGGTGGGCTTGGGATCTTGGTGAGCTAGGGGTTGCCTGGGCACAGGACATGGGCCAGGCTGCTGCACTGGGTGGCTACCCAGCCTGGTTGCCTGGAGGAGGGGCCATTGAGTGGACTTAGTGAACTCCAGGGTAGTTTTCTAGGATGTGTTTGTAGATATTTTCCAAATAGAGTCCAGCCAAAGGGATCAGGGATCCTCTTTTTCCTCGTGTCTTATGTGTGGATTATTTGTAACATCCAACTTTGTATTTAAATTTTTGTTTTTTTATACACATGTACTGAATATAAAGAGGGTGTTTTCTTGCCATGGTTCCATAAGCAATGAAGTAGAACAACTATTCACATGGTATTCAGTTAGTATGAGGTATTATAAGTCCTCTAGAGATGATTTACAGCACTAGAGAGGGTGTGATTAGTTAATATGCAAATACTATGCCACTTTATAAGGGGACTTTAGCATCCATGGATGCAGTATCCTTAGTGGCATTATGGAGCCAATCCCCCATGGAATGGAGGGACGACTGTCTAGGAGGACAGAAGAACTCTACTTCCTCTCCCAGGTTGGGCCCACGAGTTGAATTGACATAGATCGACAGGAGAATGCTCACATTCATTAACACAAGTTTTATGTGACATGTGGCTCTCCCAAAGAAATAAAGACCCCAAGAAGTAAAGTCATATATTTGTACACTGAGTGGACAAAGATTAGCAGATTGTAAAAAAGCAATTAAGTTATGTCCAGAGACATAGAAGACAAGTTGTTTTGGTAAGGTCTGTACAGAATCCTCTCTTCCTAACATCCATCCTCCATGATGACAACGTCACTCCTTTTGGTACAGGGAGGGCTTGTTTGGTCTGTTTTCTATTGTTGTAGCAAAAATACTCAAGGCTGTGTATTTTATAAAGAATACTTTCTGGGGGCTGAAAGTCCAAGATCAAGCAGCCCTGAGTGTTGGGCCTCATGGTAGATGGTCTCGCTCTGGTGGAGGTGGCCCTCAGAAGACTGGGCCAGGAACTCTTATTATAACAGCTTGTTTCCTTGGGAGCCAGCATTTTTACCTTCCTCAGACAGGGCTCCAGTGACCTAGACTCTATCAGGCCCCCCCTGTTAAAGGCCCTACCACCTCTGCATCCCCAAGTTGGTACTAGCTCCAGCAAACAAATCTTGGGGTCCATACCCCCTAGCAGAGGACATCTTCCTGTGGGGATCTTGTTTCTTCCTTTGAGAGACAGTGACAGATCTACAGTGCCCAGGCAGCACACTTTGGGGTGTCACATCCTGCATTCCTTTGAGAGGGGATAGGTTTCTCTTCCCCCAGAGACAGGGTGGCAGTAGTGGGTTGGTTGGGCCATAATGCCCACTGGGCCCCAAGGACACAGGTGTCCTTTCTGCTGCCTACAGGGACATGTGATGGACCGTAGAAAGAAGGCCCTGACCGACTATAAGAAGCTGCGGGCCTTCTTTGCTGAGGAGGAGGAGCACTTTCTGCAGGAGGCCGAGAAGGATGAGGGTGCCCTGGAGGATGAGCAGGCTGACCCAGCTGAGCGGTTCCAGTCCCTGCTGCAGGCTGTGTCCGAGCTGGAGAAGAAGCATCGCAACCTGGGGCTCAGCATGCTGCTACAGGTATCCCTGCAGGGCTGGACAAGTTGGGTGGGGGGAAGCCCACATCTCTGGGGCAGCTCAGAGCTGGGATCCCCTCCCCACTGCTGAGGGGAGACTTACCAAAAAACAAGGCCTCCGACCACACAGCCTACCTTCCGCCTGCTGGGGCCATCTGGGTTGAGTATCAAGAGTGAATAGGTGGTCAGGAAGATGGCTCGGGAAGCAGGGAGGGTTGGCTTAGTAGGTGTCCAGTCACCAGGGTTCTGGTTGTTGTGCCCAGGACTTTAGCTGGCTTTGTCTCCCTCTCTCTTTGTTTTTCTTCTCTGTTCTTTGTCTGTTTTTCATTGTCTCTCTGACTCTGTCTCCATCTCTATTCACTTTCCATATATCTGTCTCTCCCTGTCTCTCCTTTTGTCTGTCTCCCTCTTTTCTCTCTGTCTCTGTCCCTATTTGTTTCTGTATCTCTCTCTGTCTCCTTTCTGTCCATCCATCTCTTATCTTTCTGTCTCTGTCCCTATTTGTCTCTGTATCTCTTTGTCTTTCTCCTTTTATGTACATCCATCTCTTGTCTCTCTGTGCCTGTTTATGTATTATCTATCTATCTATCTATCTATCTATCTATCTATCTATCTAATCTCTATCTCCTCTTTCTCTCCTGTCTGCTTTCTCTGTTTCTATCTCCCTATCTTTCCTCTCGGTCTCTATCTCTTTCTGTCTTTTTCTGTCTCTGTCTATCCCTCTCTCTTTGTCTCTGTATCCGTCCCTGTTTCTGTCTCTCCATTTTTTGTCCACTTGTCTCTGTCTCTGGTTCTCTGTCGTCCATTTCTGTGTATGTGTGTCTCTCTCTCCATCTCCCCTCCCCTGCAGTGATGGCGCTGACCCAGCAGGTGGGTCCCTGGAGACAAGGCAGAAGGACCTGCAGCAGCCCCACCACCCCCTTGGCCCATCCACCCTGCATCGCCCTCAATCCGACGGGTCCTCATTTCCGTGAGACCAACAGTGCCAGGCGCGGGGTGAAGCATCGCGGGCCCCCGCTTTGGTTGTTCCCACAGCTCCAAGCCTCAGCAGAGTGTTGTTTCCCATTTTCCTCAAGGCGTGAGTGTGTTCCGGCTATGCTGTTTACTGTAGGACTAGCCCTAGATGCCCTCCCTGTGGCTCTGCTCTTAGTCTGGCCAAGGCTTAGGGCCTGGTATGTTGGGGTATCTCTGGAGTCAAGGGAACAAAGCCCTGCACCTTCCTCAGGGTGCCCAGGATGGGCTGGTCCAGGGGACATTCTTCCCCAGTGAAGGTTGGATTCAGGGTTAGTGCCAGGGAAAGGTACATGATTGTGACCTAGCTGTTTTGAAAAGAGAAAGAAGGTAACAAAATAGAGTATTCTTGTCTCTCGAGAGCAGTCCTTCCCTCCCTTGGGGTCTTGCTGGGCTTTATGCTCCTGGCTCTGTCCCCTTCTGTCCTTGTCCCCTCCCCTTCAAGCTGTGCCCCTCCGGTGCCAACAGCGACCCTGACCCTCTCCTCCTTTCCCACCTCTTTTGGAGGCTCCCTCTTTCCCAGGACAAGGAGCAGCGGGGAGGCTCCTCTCCAGGCCCAGCCCGGTATCCCCCTTGCTGTATCTTTGGCTTTTTCTTGCTTCATTTTCTCCTCCGGTAGTTGGATTTCACAAAACTCATGACACTAAGCTCGTGATGTAGCAGTAGCGTGGTTGCCTGCAGCATTGTTATGTGTAGTTTAGTCCAAGTGACAAAAACCCAAACAGAGTGGACAGAAGCATGAGGTCAGGGAATGTAGATGCAGACAGATATTTAGATTCACCCCCGTGTGTGTGCTTTCAGAGATAACTGGGTCACAGTGGGTGGGGCTGGTTTTCGATGATATTTTTTTCACCCTTAGCAGTCCCTGACCTCCAGTGTGGTGGCTGAGTCGGAACTGCCCCGCGTGGGCTGGGTCTTGGTGCCAAATAAAGTGGGTTTGCTCCAGCCTGTTTGCTTCATGTCCCTCTGGTCTCCATCCACATGGCTTCTTCCCCCCACCCCTGGCCAGTCTCCAGTATTAAAGAAAAATTATTCAGTGGTACTCAGCAAAGCACAGTAAGGTGGACTTGGTCCAGAATCACTGGGATAGGGTGTGGCTCATTGTCATGGTTTCTCACAGTGGAGAAGAAACCGCTCCAGGCCCAGCATGGAACTGATAGCCAAGGGGCTGAGGGTCCATGGATGGAACGTGACTAAGAAACACACCATGAGGGGGACTCTGGCAGAACCCACTTGACGGGATTCCTGCTGAAGGCGAGGGTGGGGAAGCAGACATCACCTGGGGGTGGGGGTGAGGAACCGGTCAGATATTGAGGGTGGCTGAGTATCAAGGGTGTGGGGGGTTCCCTGCAGCCCAGAAAGGGTGCGCCACAGACCAGGTACCAGGAAGAAGTAGGGAGGGCAGGAGCAGCCGTAGATGGCTGTAGGCAAAGCAGCCCCAGCTCTAGCCAGTGCCCCTTCTGTCTCACAGAACGAGACCTCTGAAGTCAGATGGTATGTGGAGAGTGGAAGTCCTGCCCGTCCTGCCCCTCTTGTTCCCCCTCCTTCACAGTGGTAAATGTGAGGGATGCTGAGCAGGCTGGAACAAGCTGCCTGGTTATGTCTCAGAAGGAGTGATAGGTTTGCCAGTGGGATTCAGTATTGGCCCAGGAAAACCACATGACCTTGTAAAGAGCCCTGATAAAAAACTCTAACCCCTAAGATGTATGCTTAGCATTTGAGGAACCTTGGGTGCCCCATCTCTGTCTCTGACACTAGCAAGACAAACTGCATCTTGGAAAGAGCATCCCAGCTTGCTGCTTGCCAGCTGGGTGGTATACTGCTCTCTGCATAAACCTGAACAGTGCTGCTTCCAGGATTAAATGAAAGTGCAGTGTGGCTGGCACAACTCCATTCTGTCCTTTTCCATTTACATCAGGCTCCATGGCCAGGGTAGTGCAAATCCTCTCACCCCCGCCCTCCCCTGGCCTCAGGCCCTTCCCTTTCTCACTGCAAAAGAGTCGGGCCCTCCCTCCCCCCTTGCACCTTCAGGGTTCCTCCCTGAGTCAGATTCAGTAGCAGGCTGGGTGTCTGGTGAAGAAGATGGCCCTTCTTGCTGTGTCCTCATGGGGGTGGCGTTCTCTGGGGTCCCTTTTATAAAGGCACCAATACCATTAAGAGGCTGCGTTTCAGGACCCAGGCACCTCCCAAAGGCCCCACTTCTTAACAGTATCACTAGGGGGTGGAAATGATTTTAGCATACATTTTAGAGGGAAACATTCCACAGCGGAAGCCAGAAAAGCTCAAGTTCCCAGGGAGAGATGTTCCAACTCGGGAACAACAAAAATTGTATGCCCACAAGAGTATCTGATCCTGTTAGACAGGTGGAGGTGAGAAAGTGGTCGCCCACTCCTCAGTTGCTGCTGCCAGGCACAGAGGGTGCATCACTCCAGCATCGTCTGACAGAGTTCTACAGATAAGGACACTGACCCCAGAGCCCAGCAGTTTCACCCCCAAGTGTTATATTTCAAAGACATCCTCTCCCAGGTCCATGGGGTGGTACACACCCTTGTCTCCTATACTGGGTTAGCGTGATAGGCAGGGTGGGTATCTATCAAAGGTAGAAGGTGAAAAGGATTGGGGGTGGAAGTCGGGATGAGATGAGCCAGACACATGCTGTATGGATGGGGCTTCGGGGCACCATGTAAAGTGTGAAAACACATGTCCACACAACAGCAGCCCATGGTTTTAAAAGGACACTTCAGGCAGACAAAACAAATGGAGCCCAATGGCCTGGTTACCTGTGGGATGAGAAATGGATGAATAGATTTTGGGAGCAAGGGAAATGAAGGGAATCATAGTACAAGAGGGAAACTTAGAGGACTGCGGTGGGAAAAAGTGATGCTGGCAGCAGGGTGGGGTGGCTGTCCTAGCTCATGATTTTGCTTTTTTTGTTTTGATGAATATATACATATTCATGTATGTATATATTCCTGCCAATAAAAGTATATATATATATATATATATATATACTTTTATTGGCAGGACTTTTTTTTTTTTTTTTTTACGGTACTGGGGATTGAACTCAGGGGCATTCTACCTCTGAGCTACACCCCCAGCCCTATTTTTTATTCTTTATTTTGAAACCGAGTCTCACTAATTTGCGGAGGGCCTCACTAGGTAGCTGAGGCTGGCCGCGAACCCGGATCCTCCGGTCTCAGCCTCCCGAGTCCTGGGATTACAAGCATGCGCCACCACGGCCAGGTAGGACTTTTCTTGATGGAAGAAAAACAGGTTCTTAAAGAGTTCTTTCAGTCTTTCTGCTTAAGTTTTCTGTAACTAGCCCCCCATCAAATCTTAGGAGACAGGATTGGTGGAAAGAGCCTTAGAAGTTTTTGGAATATTAAGATGGTAGGTATACTGAGAAAGGCTGGGGGCCCATGTACTAGACTAACAAGAATACAGTGGTCCCTTAGTGGCCACAGGGGATTGATTCCAGGACCCCCATGGACTTCCAAGTCTATAGATGCTCAAGTCCTTATATAAAGGGTATGACATATGCATGTAACCTACGCACATCTTTCCACATACCTTAAATCATCTCTAGATAACATATCTAATACAATGTAAATGCCATGTAAATAGTTGTTCTACTGTATTGCTCAGGGAATAATGACAAGAAAAAAAGTTTGTAACTCTGGGCATGGTGGATTATGCTTGTAATCCCAGTACTTGGGAGGCTGAGACAGGAGGATCCAGGTTCATAGCCAACCTCAGCTACTTAGTGAGGCCCTCCACAACTTAGTGAGACCCTGTTTCAAAATAAAGAATAAAAAATGGTCTGGGGGTGTAGCTCGGAGGTAGAATGCCCCTGGGTTCATTCCCTAGTACCATACACACACAAAAATTTGTACATGCTAAGTACAGACAGATTTTTCTTCTTTTTGAGTATTTTTGATGTGTTGAGTCCACAGGTATGGAATAAGCAGACATCGAGGGCCACCTGTACTTTGAATATTCCAAGGTGCAAATAGCCCTATTTAATTTTTTTTTGGAAAAAAAAGGTCTTGCTAAGTTGCTGAGAGTCTCGCCAAGTTGCTGAGGCTGGCTTTGAGCCTGCGACCCTCCTGTTTCATCCTCCCAAGTACAGGCATGTGCCACCACACCCGGCTCCCAGTTCAGCCTTAAAGATCCAAGTTGGTCTTTGGCAGTGCCCTGCCAATCAGATTTCAATGATCTTCCTCTCAACTTCTCTTTGAGATGTCTCAGAAGACTGCACTCACCACTGCACATTCTCTTCTCTTAACTTCTTCCTCAACCTTGACTTGGCTACCATCATGTGACCACATGACATTCACTCTGAAGCCCTCTGCCCTGAGCAAGGTGTGTAGGAGTGGAGCAGCTGTCCCAGTGCCAGGTTCATCCCAAATACCAACCTCAGCATTTTCCAGCATTTTCTCAAGGGAAGGCCAGTGCCTGGAAGAGGGTAGAATGCCACAAATAGCCAGAGGGCAACCGAAGTTACTGAGAAGACAAGGTGTGCACAAGTCCAGGATGGTCAGAGGGGCCAGAAGTGATCCTTGCACATCTTTGTTTTACAAATCAGTTGAGGATTCCGTGTGTGTGTGTGTGTGTGTGTGTGTGTGTGTGTGTGTGTGTGTGTTTATTAGGGATTGAACCTAGGGGCATTCTACCTCCAAGCTATACCCTCAGCCCTATTTTATTTTTTATTTGGAAATACAGTTTTGCTAAGTTGCTGAGGCTGGCTTCAAACTTGCAATTCTCCTGTCTCATCTTCCCAAGTACTAAGATTATAGGTGTGTGCCACCAACCCTGGCCTTCCTAAGGGAATCATTCAATTTGGAGATAGATAAGTAAAATGAGACAAGAATTCTTTGAAGTCTTTATTTTCTGGGAAGATAATCTTTAGGACTCTGAGCTTTAACTAAATACATGAAGAAGAATGTGCTATTGAACCACTTCTCTTTGACAAATAAATCTAAATGTTGATAAAACCATTTCTTCTTGTGATTATTGTGGTACTGGGGATTGAACCCAGGGGTATTCTGCCTCTGAGATCCACCCCCAGCCCTTTGTTTTTTTTTGTTTTTTTTTTTAAAATTTTTGAAACAAGGTCTCAATTTACAGAGGGCCTTGCTAAATTGCTGAGGCTGGCTGTAAACCTGCAATCCTGTCTCAGCCTTTGAAGTATTGGGATTAGAAGCTTATGCTACCATGCCTGACTTTGATAAAATCAATTAGAAATGAAAAACTGTTAACTAAAATACTGCCATTGATATAGCACATGATTAATTCAGCCAGTCAGAAACTGTCATGGGACAAAGTAGGACTCTGAAATCTGTTTTTACAAGACACTTTTTGTTTTTTCTATACAAGTAAGAGTAGACGGATTTTGAAAATATTTGCAGTAAAACATGGTAATAACCACAGGACTCCTCACAGTCCCAGTTTGACAGAATAAGTCTACTTTCCTGTGAGAATGTCTGAATTTGACTAGGAGAGGTATTTCTCCCTGTGACTGGGCAACTTGTAGGTATTTTCCAAGATTCATTCTTTCATTGTAAAGATTGATATTCTCAGGACTAGGCTCTGGAGTTTCAATCCTTGGCCTCCTTAGGCTGAGCAGGCCTGTCAAGTGCTCTCCTTCTACACTCTGGAGCCATCCTGGCCTCCCTCCCTGCTCCTTGCTAATCACCTCATCTGTCCCTGGCTCTGGGGCCTTTCAACCTTGAATGCCTTGCCCTGGCTCCTTGTTCCTCAGCCTGCTGAGTGCAGAGAGGCCCTGAGTGCAGCCTACTGCAGGCTCCCTGAAGGCTGGTGACCTGTGCATAAAGGGTCAGGTGTGCTAGTAACCAGGATGACTTTTCTTAGACAAATTGAGATCCTCAGGGACAGGCCAGTTTGCCTTTGGCTCAGCTCTTCTGGGGTTCCTGAGGGATCCCCTTCCACTCAGAGGGCTGGGGCAGGCAGAGTGTAACACCCCCTTAAAGCTTGACACAAACCCTACAAAACAGAATGTGAGCTGGGTGTGGTGGTCCACACCTATAATCCCAGTACTTGGGAAGCTGAGACAGGAGGATTGCAGGTTTTAAGCCAGCCTCAGCAATTTAGCGAGACTCTGTTTCAAAAGAAAAGATAAAGGGCTGGGGTATAGCTCAAAGGTAGAATGCCCCTCGGTTCAATCCCCAGTACCAAAACAGAAACAAAAAACTCAGAGTGTGAACCTGAAGGAGTTTGGGATATACTTCCCCACACTATATTATATATGGCACTTGAAAAATTGAAAATACAGGGAGAGGCTTTCTCAACACTCCCTGTGCTGCCTAAAGCCAGATCTGGCAAAGAGAACTCAGCATCAGTGCTCTGTGGGGACTTAGCCAAACACGGAAGGTGACCACTGGTCATGAAGGAGACTAGAAGTCAAGACCATACTCAAGACAAATGCTGTAGTCTCTCCCATCTATTTTTCTAAGAGCCCTGATTACATTCCCTAAAAGTCCTTTACTCTCCCGACTTGCCTATGCCCCCTCTTCCCTATGAGGCTGGTATACAAGCTCCTAAGTCTCACTAGTTTGGTGGGGGAGGGGGCTTGGGATCCTTCACTACCAGCCCCCCAGCACACAGCACATCTGTATATCTTTTCCCCTGGTCCTGCCTGTCAACTGCTCAGCCTCAGCAGGTAGAGGATGAATAGTTCCCTGTCCTAGCCTAAAAAGCTGAGCTCTGCTTTCCAACTAGCAGAGGTGACAAGTGTGAGGCATCCAGGGAAGCTGTTGGTTCCAAGGGTGACCATCTTCAGGGCTTTGTGCGTGGATAACAAGGGTCTGTTTCTTGGTGTTCAGCCTATATGCAAATGAGGTGACTTTGCTGGTCTCATCTGGTTGGATAAGTTGTTCCTAGCAGTAGCTAACAGGGGCCTGCAGAGCATCTCCAATCCATTGGTGGGTGTAGCATCCACAGTCTTATATAAAGATTTGGCATCACACCTGTCAGGGGTGTAAAACTCAGGCTCCTCCTGGATCCATACTGTCTCCATCTCCCTGCTAGTTTTTGCCATTTTGCCATGTCTGGCCACAGCTAGCAACAAGGCAAGATGCACACTAAGGCCAAGGCCAAGTCGTGGTTGTTGCATGCTCTGTTGTAAACTCCTGTGGGCTGCGTTCATTGGCTGCCACTCAAAGCATGTGAGCACTGGGCGTGGTGGTGCACACTTGTAATTGCAGTACTTGGGAGGCTGAGACAGGAGGATCGCAGGTTCAAGACTAGCCTCAGCTACTTAGGCCCTCCATAACTTAGTGAGAACCTGTTTCAAAATAAAGACTAAAAAATAGGGCGGGGTATGTAGCTTGGAGGCAGAATGCCTCAATCCCCAGTACCACAAAAACAAAACAAAACGTGGGCACTCGCATTCTAGTCCCTGATGGCCTAGAGGCTGCAAGATGCACATCATACTGAGCCACCTGCAGCTCACCAGCTGCAAAGAGGAGGCGCTCCACCAACTGTGGGCCTTGTGGCCTTCATGACTATCACAAAGGGCAGTGTCCTACCCAATACCTAGGCTGTGAGAAAAGATGGAGAGCTACCCCAAGGCCTGCTGAGGCCCTGCTGCCCCTGTGGGCTCCTTAATGGACCCTGTAGGTTCTTTTCAGAAATACCCAAGTAGTCAAGTGAGGAGCCTCTGATCTATCCATTCTCTTTCTCTACCCCTTTATGTCACTGTGCACCTGAAGTCCTTGCATGGAGGATTGCCTTTGCCTTTAGATGCAAAAAGTGAACTTCTGTTGAACTAAGCAGGCATTATGAATCTGGGCCTTACCAATTTTTTGCGGGTGAGCGGGATGAGTTTACTATAGCAGAAATATGGAATGACTTTATCTTGGGTGCTTAGGTGGGTGGCCCAAGGATGGCCTCATGTGTCCTAACCAGAACAGACTGTAACAACCCTCAGCTAAAATCTGAGATGAGTATCCATGACTGCTAAAATCATGTCGTCGGTTATGCCAGATTTTATTTAAGCCACCGCCTTTTGAAAGGACCAAGACTTCTATCTAGTTAGGATTCCTAGTTGTGTAGTTCACAATATAATATGAAGAAAGGGAGCCAGTTAACCTAAAAGTTTATATTCTAGTGGGGTAGGAGACGAAAAGTTAAAAAAGGCTTTGGTGGGATGGCCTAAGTGAACCAGGAGGATAGGTCTGTTTCACTTCTGCTCAGAAGAGCATTGCTTCAGCAGGGAAGTGATAGAAAAATAAAAATAAGCCAGGCGTGGTGGTGCATACTTGTAATCCCAGTACTTGAGAGGCTGAGACAGGAGGATTGCAGGTTCACAGCCAGCCTCAGCTACTTAGTGAGGCCCTCAACAATTTTGCGAGACCCTGTTTCAAAATCATAAAAATAGGGCTGGGAGGGTAGCTTGGAGGTAGAATGCCCCCGGGTTCAATTCCCAGTACTGCAAAAATACATAAAATAAAATAAATAAAAAAAAATAAGAGGTGGGAGAAAGTCTTAGGGGAAAAATTAAATAAGCAAATGTTAAAGAAAAAATAGTCTGCCCTACCTAGATAGACAAAAACCTATCTAGGTAGGGCAGACTGGCAGCTTGCAATTGAAACACAAATCAACTGAAACTGCAGAGAACTTTTCCAGTCTAAGCAGCTCTCCAAGGTAAAAGGTAGTTGCAGCCTAAGGAGACTAGGACACCAGAAGGAACAAGAAGAAACACGGCCTCCTAACTAGTTTGTTTTTGAGGTGCTGGGGTTTGGACTTAGGACCTTGTGCATACTAGACAAGCACTACCCTTGAGCTACACTCCTGGCCATTTTCGTATGTATGCATGTATGTATGTATGTATGTATGTATGTATGTATGTATGTATTTAGAGATAGAGTATAAATTGTCCAGGCTGGCCTCAAATTTGTGATCCTCCTGCCTCAGCCTCCCAAATAGCTGGAATTACAGGTGTGCACCCCACCCCCACCTATTTGTATTTTTTAGAAGCCCTTTTTTTTATGCAGGATGGCTAATGCCCTATGTTCTTAGGGTTTCTTAGCTAATTCCTAGGACTAGCTAACATGTACTTACAGACTTCTTGACCACTGTCCAAATTCAGACCTCAACAACAGGCATACCAAATGAAGGAAGAGCTTGGAAGACGTGTTTGGCCAGAGATCATGGGTCAGCCATAAAGAGAGTAATTTCTGTGTCCTGCTAAACACCATGTGACCATTTTGTTTGTGCGTGGCGTGCATGCACACAAACACACACACACACACACACACACACACACACACAGACACGTATACACATTCTGGAAGCTTGCAAATTGTTCAGTCTTACCTTTTTCATCCCTGGGTTTTGCCTCTATCACTTCCCTGCTGAAGCAATGCTCTTCTGAGCAGAAGTGAAGCCTCCCAAATGCTGGGATTACAAGTGTACACCACCATGCCCGGCTTGTTTGTTTTCTTATTTTGAGTCATGATCTCACTTAATTGCAGAAAGCCTCACTACATTGTTGAGGCTCTCCTAGAATCTGCAAACTTCCTGTCTCATCCTCCCAAGTACTGGGATTACAGGCCTGTGCCACCATGCCCAGCTCATCTTCATCCTTTGTAATATCCTTATGATGAACTAGTAAATATAAGTTAATGTTTCTGAATTCTTTGAGCCACTCTAGCAAATTAATCCAATCTGAGGAGGGGTTGTGGAAATGCTGATTTATTCCTGGGTGGTCAGAAGACTAGGTAAGACAACTCGGATTTGTGACTGGCATCTGAAGTTGAGGACTGAGCCCTCAATCTTTGTGGTCTGACACTGTCTCCAGGTAGACATATCAGAACTGAATTGAGGCCACCCAGCTGGTATCCACTGCAGAATTGCTTGCTTGCTTACTGGTAGGGAGAAATCCCCACACATTTTGGGGTCACTGAAGTCATCTGTGTTAATAGTATGAGAATGGAGGAAAAAGACAGTTTGTTTTTCTAACGTAATAGTAAGATACTGTGGGTATGAGTTGTTCATTGTTGTCAGAACACTTATGTAGTATTTTATTGATGCTTTCCAAGAATGTCATTTGAAGTGACATCTTCACCCATTTTACACAAGATGCCATTGCTGCTCAGAGCCTGGTGAGTGATTTAGACTGAACTTCCTTATTCTGTCAGCTTCTGAGAGTTCTCACCCTGTGGGCCAGGGACTAGTTGTTTCAGATGCATTGATGTTTCCACTGAATCCTTCCACCACTGTACATGCTAGGACAGTAGAAATACTGGCTGATTTTCATGACAGGAAACAGACTGTACATTAAGATGCCCAAAGCCTCAGCTATCCCTGGGGCTCTGTCCTTCTGAATGGAGACCATCCTCCCTGGCCAGCTTGGCCATGCCATGGATGGGCCCTCTTCACAGGCCCCGCTATCACAAAACTTCCTTGTGAGCAGCCTAGCTTCCTATACAAGGTGGGATTTGGATTAGATCATCTGTCAAGCAGGGCCACTTAACCCAGATTAATTCAAGCACTCTTGTGAACCTACATGTGGAGAAATTACATCTTTAGTTTTAATAAGTAGGTATAATTTAGCCGGGCGTGGTGGCGCACGCTTGTAATCCCAGTACTTGGGAGGCTGAGACCAGAGGATCCGGGTTCTCGGCCAGCCTCAGCTACTTAGTGAGGCTCTCCGCAACTTAGTGAGACCCTGTTTCAAAATAAAGAATAAAAATAGGACTAGGGGTGTAGCTCGGAGGTAGAATGCCCCTGAGTTCAATCCCCAGTACCAAACACACACACACACACACACACACACACACACACACACAAACAGCTAGGCATGGTGGCACATGCCTATAGTTACAGTACATGGAAGGCTGAAACCGGAGGATTGCAGGTTAAAGGACAGCCTCAGCAAGTAGTGAGACTCTCAGGAACCTAGCAAGTCTCTGTTTCAAAAGCAAAAAATAAGATTGGCCTTTGGGGGGTGTAGCTTGAAGGCAGAATGCCCCTGGGTTAAATCCCCAGTATCACACACACACACACAAAAAAAAAAAGTAGGTATAATTTAGTATTTCCTCCCAATCTGAATGCAGGTAACAAACCACAGTAGTATCAGTAGGACTTTTGTCTCCGTGACAAATATAAATTGCAAATATTTTTGTGTAATGTGACAGGATTTGTAGATCTCAAACATTAATTTATACTCATCACTACTGTAAAGTTATGGCAGTGATTAACTGTTATGCATTAATAGAGAAGCATACTATCTACTATATTCGACACTTCATCTTTAAAATATTTTGACAACTGTATTGTAATAGAATGGTGTCTTTTTAGTGCCATCTTTTAATAATTATATACAAAAACAATTCTGCAAAGAGTCTGAAAGCATGCCAAGCCTGTCAGAGGGATTGCTTCTGTTCACCCCTGGGTTTTTTTGTTTTTGTTTTGTTCTGTTTTTGTTTTTTTTTTTTTTTTTTGTGTGTGTGTGTGT
>PVLC010028684.1:0-20810 GCA_004027655.1 Graphiurus murinus
ACCCCCCTCCCAGGTTACCCCAGCCCTGGACACCTGCCCTACCCCTGTACCCCCTCCCACAGCCTACCCCAGCCCTGTACCCACACCCTGTCTCAGCCCAGCCTGGCCTTCCAGCCCAGGTGTCTGCATTTGCATCTTTATCAGGGCCTGTTTTCTGTGCCTTTCGAATGATTACTTCACCATTTGAGAGAGACAGGACACCCTGCCACCTTCCTCCCTCACAAGTGCCCTGCTTTCATGTCTTCAACAGTAGTGTGCATGGAGTTGATGCCTACTGTGTGCAGAGAAAAGCAGGGCCCAACCAGACCAGGGTCCGGCTGCCCCCACACCCTCTGCACATCCTCAGTGTGGCCCTGCCAGTCACTTTGCAGGAGCATGACACTCTTAGTCACGAGCTGCTCTGAACACACCCACAAACTAGCTGACCACAAAGACCGCAGGAAGCAGAGGAGCTCGGTAATTAATGCCCCGGCCCAAATCAAGTACTATCAAATGTTTGTAGAGTTTTAACATTACGTCAAAACCCCCCAAAACACACGTCATGAGAATTTGCTGAATTCAGGAAAAACTGAAGAAAAGAGAAATAAAGATTAAATTGCTGGGTGCCCAAGAGAAAATTAGAAATAAAAATAGCAAGAGAATGGAAATTAAAGATTTTTAAAGGATCAAAGAGAAAACAATATAAACGATGAACAAGGAGTATGAGTGGGATTCCAAGAGGAAAGCAACTCAACAATGAAAAGTACCTAATGTTTATAACCTGAATCCAACAAAACTGCAGTCCAAGGCGATTTAGGATCCATGGGATGTAATTTTAAAACACTGATCAGGGAAAATATTATAGCTTTAAATAATTATATGAACAGAATACAAGAATAAAAAGAATTACATTCCAGAAAACTGGAACGTTAACTATAAAACTAAACCAAAAGAAAGGAAATAAGGAGGAAAACAGAAACTAGTGTGACAGAAAATGGGAAAAGAGTGGAATTATCACCTAAATCAAAAGCTGTTTCTTTCAAAAGAAATGAGGAAATGACATTGCTATAATTTGCCCAATCAAGAAAATAAAAAAGAAATGACAAGAAGAAAATATTCATAAAAAAGACACATAAAAAACTAATAAGATAGGCTGAAGATTAGTGGTAGAACACTTGCCCAGGGTGTGTGAGACACACACACACACACACACACACACACACACCATCTTGCATAACTCTATACAAATCCATTTAAAATCTAAATGAAATGAATAATTTCCAAGAAAAACATAATTTGCCAGAATTGACCCAAACAAGGACAGAAAGCTTAAACAGACCTACTTTCACAGAGAAAATACAGAAAGTTAACAAAGAACTTTATCGTAGAAAAAGACAAGACCTAGACAGAGTTACAAGGGCCTAATAATGAATACAAGATAAACTCAATGTAAGTAAATTGTTCCAAAATATGAAAAGGAAGAAACTTTCAAATTCCTTCCTTTTTTTTTTTCAGTACTGGGGATTGAACCCAGAGGCATTCTACCTCCAAGGTACACCCCCAGTCCTACTTTTTATTCTTTACTTTTGAAACAGGGTCTCACTAAGTTACAGAGAGCCTCACTAGTAGCTGAGGCTGACCGCGAACCCAGATCCTCCAGTCTCAGCCTCCCAAGTACTGGGATTATAAGCGTGCACCACCACACCCGACTTCAAATTCCTTCTTAAGGTAAGTGTAACATTGATATCTAAGCCAATAAAGATAGCCTCAAAAAGAAAACTATAGGTCTATATTTTTAATAAATATCAATGCAAAAAAAGAAAAAAAATGTATCAAAGAAAAGAATCCAAACCCATACTAAAAGATTTATGGTGACTAAATAAAACTTATTCTAGGATGAGACTGGGTCAACGTTATAAGTTAGCATAATTTGCCATGTTAATGACAAGTTTAAGGAAAAATTATGTAATTTTGTCCTTTATACTAAAATACATGTACACATATATATACACAAACATACCATGTACATATATGTGGTATACATAAATATATAGCATATGTATATACCATATTTATGCACACATATATCCATATATGTCTGTATGTAAACACAAATATATATGTATATAGTTACATGTGTGGACATATGAAATCAATCTCTAAGCCTCCATGTTTCTTAAGAGGAGAACAACAGACACACCTCCTCTTAAGGTCAGAAGCAAGACAAAGACCCCCGCTATCTGCACGACTATTTAACTATATTGGAAATATACTGAATATAATTAGATAAGGAAAAACCGCTACAAGAATAAAATTTTGGAAGTAAAGAATCATTTGCAGATGATAATAGTATGCCTGGAAAACCAAGGAGATTCAATCGTGAAAATAACCAAGACAATAAAGCAATTGGAAAATCAGCATAATGTAAATTGAACCCACAAAAATAAACATCATGAGTGCAAACACACACAAACAATAAAAACATAATGGAAAAGAGACTTACTGTTACAAAAGCAACAACAAAGATAAGGTGGTTAGAAATTAACAAGAAACAGGTAAAATCCATGTGACAATCATTTCCAACCACTTCTAAGAAACATACAAAGAAGACATGAACAAGTAGAAAACATCCCTGTTCTTGGCTAGGGTAACTCATTGTTACAGAAACCTCAGTCTTCCCAGAGATAATATATAAACTTAACAAAACTAAAATGAAATTTATAAAATGTTTTTATTCTGCACTTAAGTTGACTTAAAAGTTTAAATGAAAAATTAGATATGACAATTGCTAGGAAAAGTGAAAAAAGCCACCAAGGGGGGTGTTAACTCTACCAAATATTAAAACTTAATAAAGCCTCAACATTTTTAAAAAATTTTTTTGGTACTGGAGATGGAACCCAGAATGCTTCGTGTTATACCCTCAACCCGATTTTATTTCTTATTTTGAAACAAGGTCTCACTAAGTTGCAGAGAGCCTCGCTAAGTTGCCAAAGCTGGCTTTGAACCTGCGATCCTCCTGTCTCAGCCTTCCAAGTACTGGGATTACAAGCGTGCACCACCACACCCAGCTAAAGCCTTAATAACTGAAACTGTAGTATGAACAAATGAACAGACTGACCAAGTGGAAGAGAATGAAAAGTCCAGGAACAAGTGCAAGATACAGAGGGAAAGATGGTGTCACTGGTAAAGTCAGGCTTTGTAATAATGAAGGACATCATGATAACTGGATATCCACCTGAAAAAAAGTAGAAGTGGATCCATACCTCACACCATATGCCAGAATAAACACCAAATGGTTGGTGATCTGAATGGAAAAAGTTCTAGAAGGAAATACGGATGAATTTTTTTATAATCTGGATGTGAAGGACATAAAGAAAGTCTATAGTTTATAATTCACATGTGATCAGAGCAATGATTTATTAATTTCACTATTCAATGTTTTTAACCTCTGAAAAATACCATAAACAAATCAAATAACAAGAGACAAACCAGTAGAAAGTATATCATCATGTCTCACAGATAAAGGTTAATCTTTATCTATAATATGTAAAATGCTCTTTAAAAATAGGGGAACAGAAGCATCTAAAAGCTTAACCTATTCAAAAACTAAGTCAAACGTGATAAACACAGGCATGCCCTAAAACTGAAAGCAAAGAAAAGCACACTGGCTTAACGGCAAATTCACAGCATCATCAACCAAATAGGAAAACTAACCCAAGTGCGTTTTTAACCTAGCTCTCCACCACGAGTACCTCCCGTGATAGGGTCTAAAGACAACAGGTATTGTGAAGAAATCTTGAACTTTTCTTCGTAATTGTTGGTGGAGGTGTTGGGAGAGTGCTTCTGAAATGATCCTGTGCATGCCACAGCACAGGGGAAACATATTAAATGCTGGGAGACCAGGATTCTCCCTGTAAGAGAACGGAATGCCAACGCGTGGAGAGCAACACGGCAGTGTCGGGGGGATGGGTGGTACGGGCGTGTGACTTCCAGCCCTGCCCACCCAGAGGGCCAGAAGCAACGATACTCGATACTGGGTAGAAAGTAACGCACCCAGTACCCACAGCAGGTACAGGTACCGCGGCCCTCTAAAGAGAGTAAGCTCCTTAGCTCACCCCAGGTCTCAGGCAGGACAGAGAGACATTGAACCATGTTTTACACTGAAAACAGAGAAGCAGAAAGAATTCATGGGGTGCCACAGAAGGATCCAAGATCTGATTGAAGAGGTTAACACCCCAACCCTAACCCTAACCCTAGGCCGAGTGTGTTGTCATATAGTAAAGACCTTCTGTGTGTTGTAGACTATTTATATTTGTTTTTCTGTTGGATTTTTAATCTTTCTGTTACCTTCACCCTAACCCTAACCCCTAACCCTAACCCCTATCCTAGTCCCTAACCCATACACCAAAGCAGTTGTGCCTCTGATGGTCCTAGACTGAATAAAATGCATAAAGGATGTTTGGGCAACCACTGGGTAACTGCAGTACAACAGGTTGGAGAGGGCAACGACACCAGAGTAAAACTGGAGAACAGCTCTGTTCCCAGGAGGTAGACGCCCAAACACTGGCAAATGCAATTCAAAACTCACGTTTGGCGGGGCCTGGTGGCACAACCCTGTAATCCCAGGACTTGGGAAGCCAAGGCAAAATGATCACAGGTTGGAGGTCAGTTTCGGGGACTTAGTGAGACCCTCAGCAACTTAGCGAGACCCCGTTTCACACTTGTAATCCCAGCATTTGGGAGGCTGAGACTGGAGGAACCGGGTTCGTGGCCAGCCTCAGCTACCTAGTGAGGCACTCCGCAACTTAGTGAGACCCTGTTTCAAAATAAAGAATAAAAAAATAGGGCTGGGGGTGTAGCTCGGAGGTAGAATGCCCCTGAGTTCAATCCCCAGTACTGCAAAAAAAAAAAAAAGAAAGAAAGATAAATCATGTGCGTGAGAGAGACATGGGAGAGAGAGAGCACACACGAGTGCTGTGCTGGGTGACCTGAAGGGGCACAAGGTGAAGGGATCTGAGGCTCAGGGGACAGGAGAGAGAAGCCTGAATGTCCACGATCGTAAGTCAGCACATAATCCACAAAAGCGGTAAATCAAGAAGAGGAGAGCCAGAGTGCCGGGGTCCAAATACTGCCCTGCCTCTTACTCGACACATTTAAGGCCCATTTGGCCTCTGTGGGCCCCATTTCTCATGGGGTTAGCCATAATAGCTACGCCACTGGGTTGAGGGGATTAGGAGTCAATACCGACAAAGCAGCAGGTGTGGGGGCACCTATGGTCCCGGGGACTCCGGAGGCCTAACCAGGAGGAGCTCCTGTGCCCAGGAAATGGAGGCCAGCCTGGGCCACAGGACAAGATCCCATCTCAAAATAACAATAATAACAACAACAACAATAATAATAATAATAACTAAAACGCCTGTAAGAAGAGCAGCCGGCACAAAGTGCAAGCTGAAGAAACAGCTCCCTCCGTGGATGCAAGTGGCCATTTAAGGAGACTGTTTAGAAAGAGAAGGAAGAAGCCAAAGTCGCAGCAACACCGCTGGGTGGCGCTCTGGGGATCAGGGCAGGCGGGCGCACCGCTGCTGCTCTGACAAACCACAGGATCGCTGCTTGCCAACCCGGCTCCCTCCCGGCGGCCGGGGAGGAACTGAGGGGCGGGGTCCCGATGCCACCTGCAGACGCCACCCTTGTGCTTCAGCCTCCTGCCCCAGAGAGAAAGGGGTGGGAGAGCTGGGGACGGACCCACAAACGGTGAAGCAGACATCCCAGACGTGACTCTGTACAACACTGCACGTCTGGCCCCACGTGGGCTGGTGGGCACCACGGCTCTGTCCTCCCCGTGGGTTGGGGCCTCCGCAGCCACCCTGCCCTGCCCTGAGCATCAGCCTCTGGGCCCCACGAGAGCTGGGTGCCCCCAACCCCGGCCAACATAGCGGGGGGCCATGACTGAGAGAGCCAGGAGCCTGCCCAGCTCGCTCTGTGGCCAGGAGAGCCGAAGAACCTACTTTTCACTAACAGGCATGCGAGGGCTGTAGCTTTAGGGCTCTTTCTACTCTCAATATTTCCTCCTGTTTTGAGAGTTTCCTGAAATTATAGGACCAAAAACATGTACAGAGAAGAATAGTGTGGTGACACGACGCTCAACACCGCCCGAGTTGCTGGTGGTAGCGGGGAAAACGTGAATGCCGAGTGACCTTTTTCTGAAGGGTATTTTAAGGAGACAAAGCCATTCTCTGTGCAATGGTTACCATAGTGATCGGGCCTTTAAGACGGCTGGGAGGAATGAAGTGCACCTACAATCAACAGCCGCCGAGCACACCACACGGCAAATGGTTTGATAAAGCAACATTCGGGATTCATTTGAAGCAGAAAAGATAAGGCGAGTTAAAAAAAAAAAAGAAAAAAAGAAAGAAAGAAAAGAGCTGTAGACAGGCCCATGGTAACGGCAAGACCTTCTGTGGGGAAGGGAGGGAGGCTGCCCAGGCCGGGTCTCCCCAGAGGTGCTGCAAACAAAGGTACCAGCATAGCAGGCCCGGTGACACGCAGCAGGAGCCCCCGGGAACCAGGAAGGAGCCTTCTCGGTGCTGTGGCCTCAAACTGAAGAATAAAGGCGGAGGCGCCCCCGGGGGAACCAGGGCGCCCAGGAGAAGCAGCCAAGCCCAGAGGCGGGCGGGGACCGGACCAGAGCAGCCCGGCGTGGGTCGTGTCAGAAAGTAAGAAAGTTCTCCAAGAAGGATGGCCATCTGCCAGAGAGACCAGGAGCTGGCCAGCATGCTTCTCCTGACCGAACTGAGGGGCATGGAGAATCCAAAGTAATAACAACCGCAGCAGCTGTACCACGCACCACAGATGCAGGAGAGCCAGCGCAGAACGGGCAGGCAGGAGGATGTTTCCATGGTTTCAAAGCACCCACACACAACACGAAAGAGGGGACACGGGAACCTTGAGGCAGAAGCGGCCCCCACCACAAAGATCGCTTTGCTCCCTCAAAATGCCCTTCAGAAACGGTCATTTGACAATAACGCTTTCTAACTAAAATTAGCAACGCGAGCAGCGTTAAGCGTTTTGTTCCACACGCTATTTTTCTGCATTTGGGTTCTAATCTCAGGAAACTCCAGACGAAATATCAAGAGGAGAAAGAGTTGTTGTGCTACAACCTGCGCTGCTTCTATGTTTTTAAATATATATTGACTTGTGGGTACGCCTGGCAGATGTCACTTCATCCAGTGATTCAGGTGAGCGTCACCACGATGAGGCTGCCTCCTTGCACCCGACACCTGGTGGGATATGACGCGTGCTCTCCGTGACTTCAGTCAGCCAGGCATCAGTGCCTCCCGAGGAGCTGCATTGCAACCTTCCGCAGCGACTCTTCCATGGCGGTCGTCAGCGGAAGTCCAGGGGATGCTGGGAGCGAAGATGACAAAGCTCCTGACAGCCGAGTGTGAGGATGCTCCTGAGCCGGGCCCTCTCCACATAAAGGGCACGCCTGCGACCACTCTCGGGATGCAAACCTCCACGGTGAACTTTGCAGGCCGAGGAGGAGAGGCACGTCCCGGTGCTGAGGGCTGGCTGTGGTTCCAGAAGAGCCCATCGTGGTGAACAGAGGTACTCAGCTAGTCTTGGGGGAAGGCATCATGTCGGCAGCTTATTCTGAAATGTTTTCGTGGGGGAGCCATTTTGCACCCTAACCTGCAACTTCCTTGCAAGCTGGAGAATTTCAAAACAGGGATTGGAAAGGAGGGCACAGATACCAGAGAGACCCGACCACCTGCTGGATGGCAGACAGAGGGACCTGGAACTTTTCTTTTTTTTTTTTTTTTTTTTTTTTTTTTTTTGTGGTACTGGGGATGGAACCCAGGGGCATTCTACCTCCCAGCTATACCCCCAGTCCTATTTTTTATTCTTTATTTTTTGAAACAGAATCTCACTAAGTTGCAGAGAGCCTCACTAAGTAGCTGAGGCTGGTCTCGAACCCGGATCCTCCAGTTTCAGCCTCCCAAGTACTGGGATTACAAGCATGCGTCACCACACCCAGCTTACCTGGAACATTTCTAATTGGTGTACCCGCACAACTGAGGGGCTTGCTCAGTCTGCGTGGCTAAGGGCCCGGCTTCGGGCAGGCAGATAAGGGGCTTGGGGAGAAATCCGACCCCCTGAAGCACTGGGGGCGCCCCGGCACTGGTGCTGAGAGCCAGCACCCCCACAGTGAAAGTCAGCCTCTCATTGCACCCGTAAGATAGGTGCAGGGTCCTGGGCCCGACACCAACGCGTGTGACTTCGTCAAGGACACCGTCTTCTCAGCCCAGTAATCGTGGAGAAGAAGGCGTAAAGGACGTGACTGCCGGGACTATGGTCAGAGGCAGCCTGGGGAGGGACCATGACGTCCCCCGAAGTTCCAAAGATAAGTGGCCATGGTCCTCAGAGCTTCTGGAGCAAGTGAAACCAGGGCACTTTATTCCCATCCACAAACTGCTCGTGGGGCTTCCCAGGACCACGTAGGCCTGGCTCTCCCTGAAGTCCGTCTTCCCACCCACGGGACGAGCTGCCCCTAGGTCGGCCCAGGTGATGTCACTCAGGTTTTAGAAACCCCCACAGTTTCTGCCAGGCTCTCTGACCACCTGACCAGCAATCGTGCCTCGGACTTAAATGCTGGCCCAGATTTAGAGGAAAATATCAGTGGTACCTACAGACCCTAGCAGAACCTTCCACCTGTGTGTGTCCAAGCCAGCGAGGCCCACCGAGCCTCCTGACATGTCGCCAGCCCCCACCGTGGCCCCTCTGCTGCAGGCCCTGGTGGAACAAGGAGCCACGTCCACAGGGGAAAACTTGCTAGTTGTTTTTGCGTGAATCGAGCTAGAAAACTTGTAGCCGGGTGTGGTGGCGCATGCTTGTAATCCCAGCATTTGGGAGGCTGAGACCGGAGTATCCGGGTTCTCGGCCAGCCTCAGCTACTTAGTGAGGCCCTGTGCAACTTAGTGAGACCCTGTTTCAAAATAAAGAATAAAAAGTAGGGCTGGGGGTATAGCTTGGAGGTAGAATGCCCCTGAGTTCAATCCCCAGTACTGAAAAAAAAAAAAAAAAAAAAAATGTACAGGATAAAGTATACCATGAAAGCAAGCCAAGAAACGTGTGTCTTTTGAGACGCACGTGTTTGATGCCACTTAGAAACGTAAGCACCCAATCTCTTCCCCTTTGTCTTTGGCCACCGGGAAGCTCAGCATTCAGCTGAGCACCGCTCCCCAGGGCCAGCGCCGTCCAACCTGGTGAGTGCTTCTTCCATCCCTGACCACTCCCCCGCATGGACCCGTCGGGTCACAACGGTGGAGTTCTCGCTGGTCATTTTCATCCTCAGTGGGTCAAACCCCCAGAAAGGACGCTGCAGAGATGCTCGTGCACGCTGGGCTGAGGTGGTAAGAGTCGGGCCATGCACTTCTCATTGGAGGCTTTCCATAAATGCACCGAGCTCTGGATCATCACCACCGCGTCCCCTGGAGCTTTCTTGTTCCCTCCAAAAGCAACCCGTTCCACGCGGGTCCCCATCCCCTGCCTCCGCTCACTCACCGGGGCCAGGGCGACGTTGCGTCGTGTCTACTCTCTGCATCTCTGGATCCGCCTGTTCAGTACGGTGAATTCAAGTGGAATCAAGTTACGTGTGGTCTTGGGTGCGGTGACCTCCTTCCTCCTCTTAGCGTAATAACGTCTTCACAGCTCATGAATGCAGAAGCACGTACCAGAACGTCATTTCTTTTCATGGCTGACTAGTATTCCATTGTGTGGATGTAGCTTATTTTATTTAGCCGTTCATCAGTTGATAGACATTTGGATTGTTTCCACCTTTTTAGCTACTGTAAGTCATGCTATTAAGAACATTCACGTATGAGTTTTGGGTAAATGAATATTTCCACTCTCTGGTGCATACCAAGGAGTGGAATTGCTGTCATCCAGGGTTATAGTCTGAATGTTTATGCCCCCCCAAATTCACATGTTGAAGCCTGAACCCGGGGGTGATGGTATTTGGAGGTGGAGATTCCAGGAGGTGTCTGGGACTGGAACCTTGTGTCAGGATTAACGTGTTTACAGAAGAGGCCCCAGCGGCCGCCTCGGCCCCACTGCTGAGAACACAGGGAGAAGATCCATCGCTGGACCGGGCTGCCTGGCCGGCGTGGTGCTGCTCATGCGCTTTGTGGAGGAGTGAGGCGGGAGTCCTGCACCCTTCTCAGAGGGACAAATGGCTAGCTTGATTGACAGCAGGATGAAAGGTCGAGGGACACCGCGTTAACTGATGGCCGCCCTCACGTGAAGAATGACATGGAGCCACAGCTCTCACCCCAGCCGTGGGGGCAGGGAAGGTAAACCAGTCCATCCCCGACACGGAGTGAGAGGACCTCGCAGCCCTTCAGGGCAGCACCTTGGGGGCCCCCACGCTGTCAGAAAGCAGAGCTCAGCGGAAGTCAGGGTCCCAGGCCGAGCTGCTTTTCCAAAAGATTAGGGTGAGATTCCTAGAAATAACTGATCCCGCCACGTAGCCAGGGGTCGTCTTTAGTAACACGAACACTGATTTTTCTCTCAGCTCTTCCGTCGTCCAGAAACCGCCATGGGAGGGAAGGAGCCAAGAAAGGGCTCTGACTTTGTCCTCGGGGAGAACCGGCAGCCAGCTCCCCGAGGATTGGACCCACGGTGACACACCAGGACAGACACGCAGAGAGCAGGAACTTGCCAAACCGCGTCGAGGCGGGTTAAGCACGCTGGATCCAAATTAAGACTTATCAGTAAGTTCATTATCTAAAAATAAATCAGCTTTTCTTTGCTTCATCAAAAGCTCAGATTATAGTGCATGCCACCTTGCTTTCAGAATAAAATGTTTTTGTTCTCAGACGAGTGAGGACAATGAGAATTATTGCGTAACCCGTCGGGCACGAGCCCTGTGGCAGGTCGTCACGGGGTGGCTCCTGTGCAATGGGCCATCTCAGTTCTTCCCGCAGCAAGAGTCCAGCAGCCCCCCGAAGTGAGAAGAGGCAGCAGAAATGCGTCTGTGAGGAGAACATCTTCCCTGCAGGCTTGTATCTTGGATACAACACTTGGCCAGAACCAGAGTGGTCCCAGCACCCCACGCCCAGCCCGGTCACTGAATCCTGTACATTCCCAACCTGGAGGTGACCGTCCCTGGCCTGTCTCCATCACAGCTCGATGAGGGTGAGCAGGAGCCGGGCGTGGGGACAGAGCAGGTCTGGCAAGAGCCAGAAACTCCTGCTGCAGCAGCTGGAGGGGCCAGGCGGCAAGACCAGTGCCACACGGGGAAAGAAACGGTGCAGAGCCCCGAAAAGTTCTCATTCCGGGAGCCAGCCACAAGTTAGGGGCTCCCTAGACTATAATTTTCTAGCATGACTCACAGATGAGAAGCATCCTCTGTACAAGTCTAGTAAAACAAAAGAATGCAAATCAGAGCTAGTCAGTGAAGACACTCGGGGGAAGGAAGCTCCGTGGCCGGGGGCACACACCTCCCAGCACCTCCGGGCACATTGAAGGAAGCTCCCTGGCCGGGGCACACACCTCCCAGTATCTCCGGACACATTAAAGGAAGCTCTGTGTCTGAGGACATGCACCGCCCAGCACCTCCAGGGACATTGAAGGAAGCTCTGTGTCCAGGGGCACACACCTCCCAGCACCTCCGGGCACGTTGAAGGAAGCTCTGTGTCTGGAGGCACACACTTCCCAGCACCTCCGGGAACATTGAAGGAAGCTCCGTGTCTGAGGACATGCACTGCCCAGCACCTCTGCGGACATTGAAGGAAGCTCTGTGTCTGGAGGCACACACTTCCCAGCACCTCCAGGCACATTACCAACCAGGAGCTCCGAGCCTCGGCACTCAGTCTTCACTGGGGCTTCATTTCGTGGCCATGACTATGGACTCATCACCCAGGGGCTGAGCTGTCTCCAGCCCCTCCCCTCCTGGAGGCCAGGACCTTGGGCTGGTATTAAGCCGTTTGGATCTGGAAGGTGGCCCCCCAAAGGCTCCTGGGCTGAAGATGTGGTCCCCACTGCAGCAGTGTCCTGAGGTGGGCTTTTGGGGACGTGACTAGACCAGGAGAGCTCTGCCTTGTCAGTGGATTAACCCACTGATAGATTCATAATTGGAATGGACTACTGGGAGGGTGTGAAAATGGTAGGGGGCGGGACCTTGTTGGAAGAAGTAGGTCACAGGGTATGGTATCTCCTCCTCCTCCTCCTCCTCCCCCTCCTCCTCCTCCTCCCTTCTCCTCCTCACCCCCTTCCTGGCCACCATAAGCAGAGCCACTTTCCTGCACCACACCCTGCCAGGATGCTCTGCCTTGCCTCAGACGCAGAGCAACGGAGCAGCCGACCATGGACTGAAACCTCTAAAACTCAAGCCAAAATTAACCTTTCCTCCTCTGAACTATTTTCCTCAGGTGTTTTGCCACAGAAACAAAAAGCAGACTAACACAGCCGGTGTCATGAACTCAAATCCCCAGCCCTCTAATCTCACATCTGGTCTTTCCGGGTGGCTTGGCCCTATCCCAAGTCATCCAGGGGCTATCCAGGGGCCACTGAAGACACTCTATCACTTGGAAAATCCCAAGGGCTTGGAGGTCACCAGGACAACGGCTGAGGAAAATTGCTAACCAAACATTCACGATGGTGGTTGGGACCGTGGGATCATGAACTACTTATTTTTAACATATTCCTTTCTAGAATTTTCATAGTTTTCTGGTGGGTCACTTTTGGAAGGAGGTAAACACTTAAGTCATATTGCCTTATAAGTTGAGTGTGTCCTGCTCAGTGTTGACTGGCTCATGCTCTTTCCCAGCAAAGGTAAGCTCAAATCGTCCTTTGAACAAGGAGGAGGAGAAATAAAGACAGGAGTAGGCTCCCCAAACAGAACGGCCAGAGCAACCCCATGACTGCCCAGTGAGACTCATGGGCACCAACGAGCACCCTGCCTGTCATAGCCCGGTATGATACGTGAGTCCTCCGAGGCGCTCAGCCCTGGTGTTCAGAGGTGCTGTAACTGAGTCACGGGGTTGTGATCTCACTGGTGTGAAGGGATTTCCTGGGTAGTGGCCTAGGTGGGGTGTGGCTGGAGAGGGGGGGACCCCTGGGGGTGTGTCCTTAGGAACCGTCTGCTCTCTTTGAATCCCTTGCTTTTACTCTGCTTCCAGCCCATGCAGTGTGAGAGCAGAGCCTAGTGCACAATTTCTCTCCCCCCCTCTCCCCCTCTCCCCCTCTTCCCCTCTCCCCTTCCTGCCGCCATGCCCAGAGCTTCAGATCCTGCCCTCACCCAAACGGAACCCAGGATCTCCAAAATCTTGTGCACAAATAAATCTCCCTTCCCCTGAGTTGTGTGGTCGGCGTCGTTTGGGCTTCGAGCGCTGAGGCTGTTGACTGAGCGTTAGCAAGCGCAGCTGGGCGTACCAGGTCCACATTGACCCCGCAGAGGCCTGGTGTAGCAAGCTGACCTAACATGTTCCCTGCGTGCGAGACCCACACCGGCATCAAAAGAGAGAATCAATGATATCTTATTAGTCACGGTCTTGTATGACTATATGTTGCGATTATGATACTTATGATACTTAGGCTGGGTGTGTGGTGGTGCACACCTGTGATCTTAGTGCTTGAGAGGCTGATAAAGGAGGATTGCAGGCTGGAGGCCAACAACTTAGCAAGACACACAGCAACTTAGTGAGAGCCTATTTCAAAATAAAAAAAATCAAAAAGAGGGCCAGGGGTATAACGCAGAGATACAATGCCCCTGGGTTCAATCCCTAATACCAAAAAAAAAAAAAAAAAAAGGAGAGGGGTGGAGACAGGAGGATCAAAACTTCAGCAACTTAGCAAGGCCCTCTGCGACTTAAGTGATATTCTATTTCAAAATTAAAAATAAAAAATAGTACTGGGGATGTAACTCAGAGGCAGAATACCTCTGAGTTCAATCTTCAGTACCAAAAAAAAAAAATGATGATACGTGAGATATACCAGTTTAAACAGGACATAAGACCAAACTCATTTCCTACGTCTCCTTCTGCTGTGTGGCCACCGGACGCTGTCAGCGCGCGTGCGTGGACCCTGCTGCCCCCCCTCCCACACACACACCACTGGTCTGGAGTGTGGAGGGGCGTGGGAGCTCTTCCTCCGGGTACTGGGTACGGCCCCTCCCACTCCCCCCCGCCTGAGTTCAGCCCCTGCTGACCTGGGTCCCGAGCTGTGTCTCATCCGCCCTGACCAGGAAGCTGATGGGAGGGAGCCTCAGGACTTCACAGCCAGCAGCACCCTGGCCCCAACAGCTGCCCCCGGGGACTCCATGAGCCATGAACGACGCGGCCTCTTGAAGAGACGGAGTGCTTTATAACGAGGGCCATCCCAGACCAAACGAGGAGCCTCTCAGATACGTGTTCACTGCCGAGTCTCCACTGGTGGGCGTTGGGGAGGACGGGTGCTCAGCTCACAGCGTGCTCTGAGCTGCGTGTTTGGGTACCGTCTATCCAGCGGCAGGAGCTGACTGACCCAGCTGGGGCATCTCTGCTGGGAAGGCATCTGCTGGGAGGCGGCCATCTGCATTGACCGCTCCGTCCGTCTTCACCGTCACCCCGTGCACCCCGCCATCACAGCTTTCATCAGATTCCAAGCATGACTTCTCACTCGGGTTTCCATCCTTCCCCCTGGCCATGAGTTCAGCGCAGGCAAACACTGGACCTCACCCGTCCATCCCTGCACCAGCCCGCCTCTCGCCTCCTGCTGCCCGGTGGAACATAAGTGTGCTCAGATTCCTAAAGCCTTAGGCATGACCGAGCCTGCACTAGAACATCAATCTGCTCTGAAGTCACGGGAGCATTCCACAGCAGAAGACGCCGGCCATGTCCCTCCTGCAGCAAGGAACATGTTTCCACGGACCCTGGTCTGGTCACGCTTCTTTTGCTGTCACTCTTTTTAGTGAGTGTGACATTGCTTTATAGTTTTGGGACCTGCAGGACCAGCAAGGCAACCCAGTCTTTTTCTTATTGTGTTTTGTTTTGTCTTTGTGGTACTAGGCATTGAACCCAGGGGCATTCTACCTCTGAGCTACACCCTCATTTCTTTTTTCTTTTTTTGAAACAGGTCCTCACTAAGTTGCTTAGGCTGACTGTGAACCTGCAATCCTCCTGTCTCAGCCTCCCAAGTACCAGGACCAGAGGTGTGGGCCACCCAGTCTTGATCCTTCTCAGCCTTCTGGGTTTCATGTTGGAAAGGGTGTGTGAAGGTCTCAGGGTGAAAGCAAGAGCTTCCATCACACCTAGAATCTAAACGACCTCGTTTCCACTTGCACCAAAGAAGGAAGCAGGGAGCGGCTCTGGTTTTCCAGGAGCCTCACTCCCTCATCGGCTGGCTCCGCACCTCATGCAGCATCTCATGCAGCCCAGTGGGCTCTGAGTCAAGAGGCACAGGAAATGTAGCACTGCAGGACGCCTGCAGCCTGGGGGAGGGGTGGCTGCAGGCCCTGAACCTACGGGACACCTGACTCGGCCCTCGGGTACTGCCCAGAATGGAGAGCGGCCGAGGCCAGGGAAGCCAGGCTCCAGAGCGAGTCCCTGCAAGGATGCAATAGCAGCCCACTGTCTCCTCCCATCCTGCAGAAAGTTTCACCCCCAAGCACCCAGAAGCTCTGCTGAGCACGCACTGCTGGGCTGGAGTCTCCTCTGACCATCTGATATCTCCTTGGTGTTTTGTTGTTGTTGTAGTTGTTGTAGCATGTGGTATAGGGGACTGAACCCACAGGCATTCTACCTCCAAGCTACACCTGCAGCCCTTTTTATTTTGAAACAGGATCTCGCTAAGTTGCTGAGGTTGGCCTCGAACCTGCGATCCTCCTGTCTCAGCCTCCCAAGTCCTTGGGTTACAAGTGTGCCCCACCACACCTGGCACAGATACCTCTTCAGTGTAACAAAGGTCCAGCCAGTTGTCCTCCACTCCAGGATCCTTAGACAGTAAGTCCACATGACCCCTGTCCCCAGCCCCCACCTCCTCACTCATCCATGGTGAAGGGTGCGTGTTTCCCTTTCAACAGCTTTTACCCTTACCATAGCCCTCCCCTGCTGTGAACCTCTAATCCCACACACAGTGACGTCTCCTGCCTCCGTTTCTACTAGTGCTGTCAGCCTCTGCGGTGCATTTTGCAGACTGCTCTTCTGGATAAGCAAATAGGTTTTTGCCATCCATTTCCAAGGTGGGTGCTCCATTCGTAAAATTCCTAAAGTGATTTCTTCATGACACGTTTACCAGAAAAGTCCACTTATTCTGGATCATTTGGAAACTGGGAAATGGACACCACCCTGAGTGAGGTTTAGAAGGAATACATGAATCAGCTGGGAGTGGTATCACCTAGAATCCCAGTACTTGGGAGGCTTAGACAGGAGGATCACAGGTTCACGGCCAGCCTCAACAACTTAGGGAGGCCATGTTTCAAAATTTAAAAATAAATAAGTAAAGTAAAATAGGGATGGGGATGTAACTCGAACTCCTGGGTTCGAGCCCTAAGACCCAAAAGAAAAAAGAAAAGAAAGAACATGCCCAATATGAAAGGAGGAGGGAGGGCCAAGTGCAAGGTGGCGGCTCATCTGTCTCTGAGTTCACAGCTCAGCAGGGAAGGAGTGGGGGTGCTCGGAGCACCCACAGAGTTTAGTACTCCAATCACAAGCTTAGTGAAAGCAGAGTTAAGGCGGGGACGGAGGTGGTATGGAAGGAATTAAAGAGAACTGGGGAAAAAAATAAGGATATGTGAGATTTTTCTGTCCTTGGGAGAGAAGAAAGATACAGTCTGAGTTAATGAGACTGGGGAAAGAAAAGACTGCAGGACAATAGGATCTTTACACAGGAGGCCTCCGGTCTTTGATATGAGAGTCTTTTAAATTTTTTTCTATTTTTATCAGCCTCATCAATATGAAAAGCTAGCTCAAGTGTAATTGGTGCAATAGTCATAAATGTGGAAAGCTTTTCTTCCTCCTTAAAATTGAGTCAGGCTGAAAAGAAACACAAAGGAAAAGATGCAGGATAATTAAGGAGACTTGAAGGAACCCAGTGTCTTCTTGAAGATTCCATTGTTGATTAAAAAGAAATAAAGGATCGTGTGGGTAGGGTGAGAAGCAGAAGCTGCTCCAGGGAGCACAGAAGACGCAGGAGGGACTCCGGGCACAGCGGGGGTCACAGCTCAGACCGTCCTCCTTCAATCCTCCTTGAAGTAGCCTCTCTCACACATGCGCAGTAACTTGAACATGCCTTTGTTATTAAGACCAACATTAATGGTCATGGTGGCACACACCTGTAATCCCAGTACTTGGGAGGCTGAGACAGGAGGATCGCGGGTTCAAGGCCAGCCTCAGCAACTCAGTAAGACCCTGTTTCAAAATGAAAAAAGGGCTGGAGTAGGGGGTGTAGCTCAAAGGTAGAATTCTCCTGGGTTCAATCCCCAATACCAAAAGAGAAAAAAAAATAGTAAAAGGCTATGCCGGGTTTGGTGGCACATGTTTGTAATCCTAGTACTTGGGAGGCTGAGACAGGAGGATCAGGGTTTGAGGCCAGCCTCAGCTACTTAGAAAGGCCCTCAGTAACTTAATAAGACCCTGTTTCAAAATAAAGATTAAAAATAGGGCTGGGGATGGGGCTCAGAGATTGAATGTCCCTGGGTTCAATCCCCAGTACTGCAAAAAAAAAAAAAAAAATTAAATAATAATAATAATAAAAGGCTACCATCACACCCACACTTGCCACCTCTCAGGCCAGGGTTGTACTACCTGATGTTTTAGAGTGGGGAGCCTTTTATTTGCTCTTTTTATGTCAGAAAGGCTTCTTTTTCACGTTTTAACTTTTACTCTGAGAGTGTCACAGTTCACAGGAAGTTTTGCAGGTAGAAGATGGTCCTGTGTTCCCTCTCCCTGGGCCCTCCCTCGGTGACACTTCACACGACTGAGGTAGAATATCGAAGCCCAGGGGGCCATGTGTGTGGGCAGTCTCATGACATTCTGCCACACGTGTAGGTCCACGTGACTGCCACTGAAATCAAGAGCCAGCATCTCCCAACGCTGGACGCTCCCCCGGTGTGCCCCTCCATGGACACAGCTGCCTGCTCACCGACACCCTCACCACTGGTATGCCTGACCCCAGAGGAAGATGGCGACCAGCAGGCGGAAGCAGAGCGAGGCAGCTCACGGAGACCAGCTGGGCACAATTACAATAAGCTCGAGGGATAGTGTGGTAATCAGAGGATTTTGACCTCTGAGATCTGTAGAAATGGCTTATTACTTGTGAAATTTGTGGAAATAGACGGCACCCTACTCAAGAGCTACTCAACCTTGATGGAGACATTCAGGGGAGGGGCTCCCTCAAGTCACCATAATGGAGACCACAGCCTATGACACGGTCCCCAGGACTGCAGAGCCACCTCACAGGCCAAGAGCCCCCCGACTCCCTTGACCCGGAGGTCCTTTGAGGAAGAGCTTTGGTACAAATCACAAAAATCTAATTGCCACCTGCCACCCATTTCAGAGTGTCCATGCACCAAGGAAGGCAGGACGAGCAATCCTGGGCCTGGGTGCTCAGCTTGCTGAGAAATGCAAAACACCACACAGTCCACTGGTGTGGGTGAGGGTCATTGAGGTCCAGTGACGGTCCGGGTCCAAGTCTATCTCACACTAGGTCCACCGTGATCGCCGAATCATCCTCTGGCAGAATGCTTATGGTTATTCCTCGACTCCTGGGGTAAAAGCCCATCGGGAGCCCACAAACAGCCCCGTCCCAGCTCCCAGGCGTAAACCCAAAAGAGTACGGCAGCCCAGGGAGGGTCCAGAGACCAGCGCCACCACCATGTGCTGACAAGAACACAGGTGTTAATTCCTCTCCCTCTCCTGTTTAACTCCGTCTGGACAAGGCCCAAGCCCAGGGGTCATGGAGAGTGACATTAGGTCATTCCCGCAAATTTAATCAGGTAGCAAGGGTCTAATGGCTACACACGAGGATGTGGCATCATTTTATATTGTTTTCACTAGCACACACTGAGTGTACGTATTAATGGGGTTCTGTGTGATATTTCCATAGGTGCATGGAGCATGCACTGATCCAATTCAACCTCACACACACAACCACCGCCAACAGGGTATCTTACCTGGAGCAAATTAACTGGTATACACCCAATAACAGAGCTTAAAAATACACATTAAACATAGAATAGGAAGAAAAATTTCCTAAATTCATGGTTATAGTTAAAGATGTCAACAGTGATGTGTGTGTATGTGTGTATGTGTGTGTATGTGTATGTGTGTGTGTGTATACATCGTTGAAATCATCAAGGAACAGAGCGAGAGTTAGAATGAGAGAGAGTGTGATTGTGAAGAACTGATTTACAGAACTGTGTAGCTGGCAAGGCAACTCCAAACTTCATTCCCTCGATTCAAATAAACTAATTATAAACTCTGATCACACCTACAAACCACCTTCAGATTGGTGCTTGCCTGAACCACAGGGACAGGCTGTAGCCATAAGAAATGAGTGCTATCTAGTGTTAGGTAAGTAGGGTAGGTACCGAGGCAAGGAAAGCAAGCCAGGTAAGAGGGAGCTGGAGCAGCAGGTGGGAGAAAAGGGACCTCGCAGAGAGGGGCTCTTGCAGCGGAGGTCCACGGGGGCGCAGGGGAGCCACTCAGGCATCCAGGCAAGAGCAATTTGGGGGGCAGGGTAAGTTCAAGACCCTGGTGCAGAGATATTTCATGGAATGCCCAGGAACAGCTGGAAGGCTACAGTGGCTGGAACTGGGGGGAGAACGTGGGACCAGGTCAGATCAGGTGGGGACAGATCATGCAGGGCTGTGGCCAAGGTGACAGCTTTGGCACAGTGCTTTCCTAGCGGTTGATAAAATGGACAGGAAACCAGTAAGAATACAGAAGACTTTAGCAATGCCTCCAGCCTGATTCATCTAATCAATTTTTTTTCCCCGTGGTGCTGGGGATTGAACCCAGGGGCATTCTACCTCTGAGCTATCCCAGCCCTTTATATTTTTGGTTTTGAAGCAGGGTCTTGCTGGTTTACTGAGAGTCTCACTAAGTTGCTGAAGCTATCTTTGAACCTGCAATCCTCCTGTCTCAGCCTCCCAAGTACTGGGATTACAGGCATACATCACCACTCCTGGGTTTTTAATCAATATTTTACAGAATGTTCTCTCCAGCAACAGAAGTTCCCACATTCATTTAAAGTCTATATGGAACATGTACCAAGGTGACTATATTCTAGGTCATGAAATGTGTAGATACAGATAAAATGATTCGAATCATACAAAGTAGACTGTGTGAACACTATGAGATTAAATCTGAAATAAATATAAAAAAATACATCTGAAAAATCATCAAATACTTCCAAACAACCAAAAGTCTAGGAAGGACTCAAAGGAAAACTAGAAAGTTGTTGAGGGCCATCTTAGAACACACATTGAGATTATCATCTTGGGTCAGCCCAGTTTGAATACATGGTATTTGGCTGGGTGGGATTCATTTGCAAGCCAATATTCCAAGGGACCTGGTGTCATCTTTTTGGTGCGGTCTTTGATGTCCTCTCTACCCAGCAATGTCTAGTCCCTGCTTTCACCAAGCTTGTCACATGTCTGCTTCACTGACCTTCTCTATTATAACTAGTGACAATTGTTAGTTTCTGTGTTGATTACTTTTATGATGCCTTATCTAAAGTTTCTATAAAAGTAAGATGCTGGCTACAGATGGGAGAAGAATTGTCATCTATCTCCTCCCTGACCCCCCAATTATTAATTATCTTAAAATTATTATATCAGGCTTTGTGTCTTTGTC
>PVLC010028685.1:0-20823 GCA_004027655.1 Graphiurus murinus
ATGCCCCATCTTCTCCCTAGCATCCGCAAATTAGGGAGAACATATGCTTTTTTACTCTTTGTGACTGGCTAATCTCACTTAACATAATGTTTTCCAGTTGCATCCATTTCCCTGCAAAGAACATGATTTTGTTCTTCTTTATGGCTGAGTAAAATTCCATTGTGTACATATCCCATAGTTTTGTAATCCATTCATCTGTCGATGGACATCTTGGCTCGTTCCATAGTTTGGCTGTTGTGAATTGTGCAGCTATAAACATAGATGCACATACATCGGTCTGATAGTTTGGTTTCCATTCTTTTGGGTAGATACCCAGCAGTGGTATTGCTGGATCATATGGTAGGTTCATTCCCATTCGTCTGAGGATCCTCCATACTGTTTTCCACAGTGGTTGCACTAGTTTGCAATCCCACCAACAGTGTATTAGAGTTCCCACTTCTCCACATCCTCGCCAGCAGTTGTTGTTGTTTGTATTTTTTATGATTGCCATTCTAACTGGAGTTAGGTGAAATCTCAAGGTAGTTTTGATTTGCATCTCTCTGATTGCCAGTGATGTGGAGCATTTCCTCATACATTTATTGGCCATTTGTATTGCTTAATATTATATGTTCATTTGAATTCTGGCTGCTGAAGTCTACTTCAAAATCATGGGAAAATGTGCTAATTCAATCAGGTTATAACGATGCAAGGAGTAATCAGGATATAAAAACTGCGCGCACGCGTGTGTGTGTGTGTGTGTGTGTGTGTGTGTGTGTGAGAGAGACGTAGTAAAGAAAGAGACAGAAAGAGTGACTAAGAAGAATAATATAACATGCCAACAACAGATCTCTCTGGATCATAAAAATAAAATTGACTTTTATTTTATTACAGTTTTCTTAACTTTATAAATTCCATTGATTGGGTCATTATGTTTTATAATCAGAAAATGTATTAAGATTAAAGAAAAATAAAACTTCTTGATATATTGTCAGATATCATTTACTACCTTTTCTCTGCTTACTTTTCTCTCTACTTGTACTAATTAGCCCAAAAAGTAGAGAATAAATAACAACTAGAGGATTCATATAATGGTCTAGTTTAGATGTTTATATCTCTCAATCCTTTCTCTTTTTTTCCAGCACAGAGTTTGTGCTTTGCAGTTATGGTTGGAAAAGGGACTCTCAGGAGTCATGCATGCATGACACTGGTCTTTACCAAATGACAATATTTGATCATTATCTTTCCAAGTCTAATTAACAAAATATCACATTGCCACAAAATAGAGATTTCACTTAACACAATAGAAAGCATGCAGAGGTCCTGAGGAAGGGGCCACAGATTTGGCAGGAGGCGTGTTGATGCGCACTGGGTGGGTGAGTGTTCTGGCAACATTTACAACCCATGCTGTGAGTGGAAAACCAATTCAATCTCAATAGTTTGTTTTTTAAAACTATCATAGAGGGATAGTCCAAAATTCTCAAACTGCAAAATCAAACAAACTTCACAGGCATCCCAAAGCATCATATTTCAAGAAAAACCCTAAATTTTAATCTGGTGTCTAAAAATTGTAATTGGGAATGAGGTCATATCACTTAACTGACATCTCTATATTTGAAATCTTCTAACACACACTTTGTAGCGTAGCATTGGACCTCTGTCTCACCATGGCTTTCAAATTATTTGTCTATTTCTAAACTGTTCACAGATTTGATTTTTTACTCCATGTTTCTTTTTTAATATATGCTTTTATTGGTGCATGCTGACTTAAATGTGAAAAGGAGAACACGACTTCCTCTCAACTCATAGCTATCCCCAGTTTCAGCATCTGGAGAAGACATGTTTAACACACAATGCCTGCTGACCTCTCCCAAGGATGATATCTTGCTTGGCACACTGACATTCTTTCTTTGGTACCTAAAACCCTTCGCAAAAGAATTCCACTTTCTGGGTGCGGGTGCACAGCCTACCTGAGGAAGACACGGTATACACACACACACACACACACACACACACACACACACACACACACACATACTGGGGGAAGTAGGGCAAGGTGCACCTGCAGGTATGCATATGCAGGGTCTGGTTCTGCATCTGCACGGTTGCCTGGGCTCCGTACTAGGCCCCCCGCCCGGCCCTACCTCAGCCTGCTCTTCACTCGTATGTCCCTATAAATACACTTGCTCTTACTCCTCTCCCCCACATGGTCAACATGTATAGTTCTTTTTATATACCTGGATTCTATTTGCTAATATTTTGTAAAGAATGTGTAGGTCTTATGCCTGAATGATTTTGGACTTCAATTTCTTTTTTTTTCCAGGATTTTATTTTTTTATTGACATTTTATATTGTGCATATTCATGGAGTAACAGTTTGACGTTTCAATAGATATATACAATGTATAATAAGCAAATCAGGGCAACACAGCCATTATCTCATGCATTTATCATTTCTTTGTGGTGAGAATATTAAAGAATTTCTAGCTATTTTGAAATGTACAACAGCATGGTAACTGCAGCCGTCCCACTGCACGGCAGAATGCCAGGACCCGTTCCTCCTGTGTGCTTGTAATGTTGCACACACTCACTGGCCTCTCCCCATCCTCCAACCTCGTCCCCTCTCCAGCTCTGGTAACCACTGTTCTACTCTCTACTTCTATAAGAACAACTGTTTTTTGGATTCCACCTACAATTCTTTTTCTTTTATCTTAAGCATGTGTACAAAAGGAAAGGGCCACCAAAACCATCTTGTATCAGTATCTGTCAGTTTCCATTTTAGTAAACCATGATCCCAGAATGCAAGAAGCCTGTTGACACAGACTGCACACAGGGCTTTGACCCAACACAACTTTATAGAATATACTATTATGCCATGAATTTCTGAAGGAATGAAACACATTCCAAATTATGTATGAGTTTGTGAATCTATGACTCTATCATATTTTCTTCTTTTTTATTTAAAAAAATTCCCTTGTCTGGTTTGTTATTAGGTTAACATTAGCTTCATAAAATATAGAAGTGGTCCTACCTCTTTTATTTACTGGGAAAGATTGCACAAAATTTGTTAGTTCCTCTTTAAACATATGTCAGAATTCTCCAGTGGGACCATCTGAGCCAAAATTCCCCTTTTGGAAAGTTTTTATTTTATTTATTTTTAAGTTTTTGTATACTGGAGATTCAACGCAAGGGTGTTCTACCTTTGAGCTGCACCCCTAGTCTTTTTATTGTTTTATTTTGAAACAAGGTCTAAGTAGCTGAGGGCCTCACTAAGTTACTGAGGATGGGCTTGAACCTGCAATCTTCCTATCTTACCCTCTCCAGTACTAGGAATTATTGGGTGTGTGCCACTGTGTCCAGCTTGGGGAGTTTTTAAACAATAATTTCAGTTTCCTAACAAACATAGGGTTATTTATATAACATTTCTGCTTGAATTTTTGTAGTACGTGATTTTTGAGAAACCAGTCCATTTTATCTATGTTGTAAAATCAGTATACGTAGAATTTGTCCATAGCACTTCTTTATTACTCTTTTGATGTCTTCCAGGTCTGTAATAATATCTCCTCTCTTATTCCTGATTACTGGTAATTTGTGTCTTTGTGTCTTCTATTTTTTGTCAGTCTCACTAGAGATTTGTCAACTTTATGAATCTTTTCATGGGTGTGGCTCTTGCTTTCTCTATTGTTTTTGTTTATAATTCCAAGATTCCTACTATTATCTTTATTATTCATATTATGTAAGTCTTTTCCTCTTCTCTAATGCATGTACTTAGTGCCATAAATTTTCTTCTTGGCCTTGCTTTCACTGTTTTCCACAAATTTTAATATGTTGTATTTTTGTTCAGTCCAATACAGATTTTGTCTTCCCTTGAGACGTTGTCTTTGACTCATAGATTATTTCTATGTACTTCCAAGTATTTGGGGATTTTTCTGTTATTGATTCCTATTTTGGTTCCTTGCTAGTCGGAGGGCATACTGTGTGATTCCGATTCTTTTTTTTTTTAAAGTTGTTTTGTTTTATTTTACTCCAGTTGTGCTCTACCTATGCTCTGTAGATGCTTAAAAAGAATATGTAGTGTGTTTAATGGTGTCATTAAGTTCTATATTCTTGAAGAGTTTCTATCTAATTGTTCCATCAATATCAATAGAGAGAGAGAGATTGAAATCTCGAACTCTAATTGTGGCTTTGTCGGTTGCTCCTTTCAGTTATATCAATTTTCGCTTCACATATTTCGCAGTCAGTCCTGTTGTTCGGTGTGTACACATTTAGGATTGCATGACTTCTCAACGGTTCAATTCTTTCATCATTATATAATATCTTTCTGTGTCTCTGGTAATTTTATTTGCTCCAAAGTCTACTTTTTTGTTATTAATATAGACACTTCTATACTCTCTTGATTAATGTTTGTACGTTACAACTTTTTAATTTTTTATTTTTAGTCTGCCTACAATGGTTATATTTTGTCAGTTTACTATAAATATTATGTAGTTGGATCATGTTCTAATGTACTCAGTCTTTGTAATTGACCTATATAGATTATTTGTGTTTGATGTAATCACTGCTATGGTAGGCCTGAAGACATTTTGTATTTTATTTGTTCTCTCTGTTTTTAGTTTCTCTGATTTATCTTCCTGACTTCCTGTAGGTTACTTGTACCATTTATAGAATTACATTATTATTTATCCACAGTGTTTTCACATTTCTTTTTGTATATTGGTGTTCCTTAGTGATTGCTCCAGGTAAAGCTATGTCAGTACAAATGTCGTCATTGTCCCAGTTCTGGTGAAGTGCAACTACTTTTCATTATATTCCCTTAACTTCTCTGTTTATGATATAATTGTTACAATCTCAATGGGAAAAGAAAGGCTATTATATTTATTCATATTTTTGTTTCTATTTTCTTTATTTCTCCTCAACATTCCAAAATTTCTTCATGTATTATATCCTTTCTGTTTATTAAATATTCCTCAGATTTTTCATAGGCTAAGTCTGCTGGTGACAAATCTTCTGGGTTTGTCTTCATTTGAGAATGCCTTCCTTTCCACCTCATTCTTTAAGGATATTTCTGCTTGACATAGGAATCTGTGTTGACAATTGCTTTCTTTTCGACACTTGAAAGATGTGGTTCCAGGACAGAAATCCACATTAATGAAATTGTCTTGTGCTATTTCTGTCTTGCTAAGCCAGTAGCTCCCTGACTGGGGGTAAGCATGATGGTGTCATTGCTTCCACATGTCCCCACTGACCCCAAAGGAAGATGGGGTGGCTCATTACAGGTAGGCAGAGGTGAAAGCACTAATCCATAGAAGGCCTCCTTTGCTATCACCCCAGTGACGAGGAGGGAAGGAGGTCATCATTGTTCCAAACGGGATGGAAGTATAGGCTTCCCATGTGGACTCCACTGACCCTTATTGCCTATTCATCACCCAGCGGGATGAAAGTTCATTCTCTCTACCTGCCTTCTTTGACACTCCCCCTGCAGTATATTAAGTGTGCTTCATTATAATCTTGGGAGGATTGATGCAGAGGCTCCTTTCTCAGTCTTTCCTGGTGTGAATTTAAAGGGACCATGATTGGTATGTTTGTTTTGTGATGTCTCCTGCAATTGATCTGTTATTATCTAAAAGTTTTCTACTTAGGCTCTTGCATTCCTGGTTCTGTTACTAGAAATAGAAAACTTTCTTGGGGAATCTTTTCTTTTCCTGTCTTTCTTCTTTCCTCTTTGTTCATTTGTTTGTTTTGGAATGAACACAGGGGCATTCTATCACTGAGCTACACCCCCATTCCTTCTAGTTTCTTGTTTTGTTTTGTTTTGGGTACAGGGTTTTGCTAAGTTGCACAGACTAGCCTTGAACTTGTGACCCTCCTGATTCAGCCTTCCAAGCCTCTAGGATTATAGGTGTGTGCCACTAGGCCAGGTGATGGGGAATTTTTTGTCTGTGCTTTCTGGCATCTCCCGCTTGCCTGTTTCTTTTTGAGATGCTTGTTTTGAGATGTACAAAATAACAGGTAAACCCAGGGGACTCACTACTGCTACTGTTATGTCTTTGGTCCTATTTATCTCTCTCTACCTTCAAAGTTTTGCTATTTTAGAAATCCCAGGCTATTGGGATAGAGGAATCAGAAAAGCGGTAGGAAAGGAGAGGAGAAAGAGAAGGATAAAGGCGGGTAGAAAGGAGGGAAAGAAAAGAAAAGAAAAAATAATGTCTGGCATTGTTAACTTTATTTATTAGGCAGAATCTACTTCATGTTCCCAGAAGGGTTAGTCCTCCTATCACTTTTCCTTCTCTTTCCTTCTTTCTTTCACTTACTTATAGTGCTATGAATTGAACCTAAAGCCTAGAAGATGCTAGGCACACAAGCTCGACTCACCTATACTCCCAGCCCCTTGTGTCACTTTTTAAAATACTCATGAACACAAATTTTCAAAGATTAGGTTTGGATATATGTCGAACATTGAAATCACTACTCTGAAACTCTAATGTTCTAAAGAAAATAATTTGAAATCACTGTTTTGCCATAGGAAAATTCAGAAAGTTTTTGTTTGTTTTATTTTTGTTTTGTCTTTGGTGCTGGGAATTGAATCCAGGGCCTCACACATGCTAGGAAAGCACCCCACCACTGAGTAACACCCCTGGCCCTTTAAGGGATTTGTAATACAAGGGAAGAAACAGATTTCCATCCGAGTGTGATAACTGGAACAACGCCGAAGGTACCCTGAAGAGGGACGATACTGGGAGGCTGGGTAGGAGTCTCAGATACCATAGTTCATGTAGAAAACAGTCTTAATGAAAGTAACAGCAGTTGGAACACAAAGGAAGCAACTTGAGAAAAGAGAGTGGACTCAATAAGACATGAGTAACAATTAAACAAAAGAAGGAAAGAGGAGGATGTGGGGTCCAATGGTGAGGTGAGGAGCTATAATATTTATTTGTTCCACATATCTTTATTCATTGTCTGCTCTGTACTCTAATCTGGATTCTGGGGGCGTAATTACAAATGCAAACATTCTTTCCCTTTAGAATGTATTTCTGACATAGGCATGCAAGCAAATAATTGCATTGTAAGTATTGTCAGTCTTCTTGACATTATATGTTTCTTTTTTGTGTGTGTTGGATTTGTTGTAAACTTTGTAACTAGCCAGACTTGGTGTCATGTAGCTGTAATCCCAGTACCTGAGAGACTGAAACAGGAGGATTGCAGGTTCAAAGCCAGCCTCAGCAACTTAGCCAGACTCTCAACAACTTAGCAAATTTGTTTCTAAATAAAAAAAAAATTGAAAAAATAACAGCAGTTGTATCTCAGAGGTAGAACACCCTGGGTTCAATCCCCAGTACCATGAAAATAAATAAATAAATATTAAGTAGTGATAATATCTCATTTATCTTAAATAGAAAGCCATCGATTCATCATTAAGCAATTTGCTCCATCACTTTGAGAAAAAGATCAGAGAAAAGTTTATGATTTTGCAAGTAAAAGCCAAGTCATAGACAGTCAAGACACTGTGCCTCATGTGGGCAGAGATTCACATTATTTCTCTGGTTAATTTGAGATGACATAACCTAAGGAAAATAACATAAGCATGAACTAGATGTAATGGACTTCTAACCATGGTGGGATGGAGATAGTTATTAAAGTCTTAACATGGAAGCTATAACTGGTTAACATGGGTTATGTTAAAAAAATGTATCAAGTATCTTTGAAATTTCATGTAAATGTTGTAAAATTTTTCTCTCACCTTTACATGAGTGCCACTTTTACTGTTTTCCTTACTGCATGATTTAAATAGTTCCTGGAATCTGCAGAAAGTTTTGAGAGCCATAAGAGATTCAAAAATAAAAGGAGCATCATAGGAAGAAACAAGCTGAAATATCACAAACGCTACAGCAAAGCAGTGGCAATGGTTAAACTCCCCAAATGATGAGCATTCCACATTCTCACCAGAAATAATTCTCCTAACCAGCAGCTTTTATAACTGTCCCTCATTGTAGAGAATGGCACATAATTGAGGGTGAAAGTCTGCCTTTGATAATACACAATGGAACTGATTATTGTCCATCTAATCCTAAAAAGTAAAGCTGCAGTGAACCTAATGAACATTTGATGGCTCTTTGAGAATTTGACAGTTGAGCTAGCTTTGTGTGGACTAAGTAATTTCTGTGGTGGATGAGGGGCAGGGATTTTTATGAATTCAAGTGATTGGCAATATTGTTAGAATTAAAAGTATCAAACATGTGGAAAAGGGTAGGAAGGTAACAAAAGAATGAAGAAGTCCCTGGCAGCAATCTTAATTTCAGAGTAAAGAAAACTTTAAAAGATGGACGCTCTCTAGTAAGAAAATACAGAATTGAATAAATATTTATAATGTGCACACGATGTAAAGTCCCTACACCGGTTAAATAGCGTGCAGAACTTTCTTGTAATACCTCAACACATCAGACAGGGTTCTTTGTGTTCTCATATATTGTACCTTATTCCCTGCCTCGTTAGCTGTCTGAGAAGTACTCATGTGTCAGGAAGCATCTCCAGTGTCTTTTTTCAGGATGTCATCTGAAAGGCTGAATATAAACATAGACAAGGACGACCAAATGTGACAATAGAACTGTAGCTCACAACCTCAGCAATAACAAGTCAAGGAAGTCAAATCCCAAGTTTGGCAGCAATGAGCTTCAAAGGGGACTGGGACACGGACTATCAGCTTCCCCATTTGTTTGCCCCTGTTTCCAATTTAGGATTAATAAAAGAAAGTAAAATATGCTACCCAAACTAATCACATAGGATGCCTTGCTTCTAATGAGTTCACCTTCAGCTTCCCCACCAACAGCTTCTAATTGAAGCATGCCTAAAGGCTTCCTTTTTTGTTTTTTGGGTCTTTGTTGTTGTTTACTATATAACTTCCTCCATTCCCCTGTCTACCTTTGAGTCTCTGCCAAACACAAGTGATGGTTTCTGAACTTCCTGCTACAACAAGCTTTGAATAAAACACCTTTATTTTTCATTGATGTGTTCATTTATTCCCATACATCCTTGCTTTTCCTCTATCTAGCATCAGTATCAAAAGATTTAAATTATGTTCACAAAAAGGTTAAGTCATGATACTGTAATGTCTCTCAAATTAACTTAGGAAAGATTTGCTAAAAGTATAACATATTTCATCATAGGCTTCTATTTTTATGGTGTTTGCTATGCATTTTGTTAGATATTTACCCAAATATTTTTATTTTTAATTCTATCGCATATACTATTACCTGTGAAATTTAAATTCTCAATTGTTTGTTACTAATAAGTAGAAATATTGTTTTGTGTGTGTGTGTGTGTGTGTGTGTGTGTGTGTGTGTATGTAGATAGATGATAGGTAGATGGATGATAGATATATTTTCTGTGACTATGCTGAACTCACCATTTTAAGGAATTTTATAGATTTATTTAGATTTTATCTTTATTATCACAAAATGTTAGAGTGATTCAGGCTTTCTGATGGTATTTTTGCCGATTTTCAAATCAGATGTGAAACTACTATAGTCAATTGGTTTCAAATACTTGTAGAGCCACAAATGTCTACAGAAAGCTTTCTTTTTTCTTATTGTTCCTGTTTCTTTCATTAAGGAGTTTTTAACCTACATTATCAAAGATACATACCCTATTCATATAATGGAAAATTTAATATCATTAAAATATCGATTCATACCATACTGATCTACAGAATAAACTTAATCCAAATCAAAAATTTTAGAGATTACTTTGCAGATATAAGCAAGCATATTCTAAAAGATATTCATAATGGTAAATGAATTAGAACAGGCCAAACAATTTTTAAATGAGAGGGAAGGTAATAGGATATATTATACCTGATTTAAGACTTACTTTAGAAACCAAGATGGCATTATTAAAGTGATATATACATAGATTTTAAAAATGTAATAGAAAGTACAAAAAGTAGATTCATACAAATATGGCCAATTGATTCTTGGCACAGTGCAAAGGCAATTCAATGGTGCTGAACAGTGGGGCATCCATATGCAAAACAAAATGAAAATCATTCTATAATTACGTTTTATATAAAAACCAACTCTAAATGGATCACTGCATAACATAAATAAAATGTAAAACTGTAATACTTTTAGAAAGATATATAGGAAAAAGTCTTTGTGACCTTAGGTTAGGGAAAAATTGTTAGTGACAGCTAAAGAATCAACCATAAGAAATCCATCATAAAAGAGAAATACAATAAGTACTGTGTAACCCAGAGCCCCACGCTTCATGTGTTTTTGTCAAGATAAATGAAAACTAACATTCACAGAAAAACCTATATGCAAATGTTTCAGTTGATTTATTCATAACTGGTAAAAACTGGAAACAATTTAAATGCCTTTGAGCTGGTTAAAAGATTTTTAAAATATGGTACAACGGAAGAGTACTTAGCAATAAAACAGAACAAACATTCAATAATGTGGATGAATCAAAATGCATTATGCTAAGTGAAAGAAACCAGACTCAAAGGACTACAAATACATTTCCCCATTTAGATAACTTTCTGGAAAGGGCCAAATTGTAAGGGGAGAGAACAGATCACTGGTTGGCATGAGTTAGTGGCTGTGAAGAGATTGATTACAAAGGAGAAGCAGGAGGCATGTTTGGGTTGATGAAATCATTCTGTATCTTCATTGTGATGATGGTTATGTGACTGAACACACTTTATTTTTTAAAAAAAACTATACAACAAAAAGTAAATTTTATAATACTTAAATTTAAAAATTAATAAGAATTCATTTTTCATAATCTATCAATAGACAGGTAGTAAAATGGAACAGGAAGATTTTACCAGTACATGTGCTTTGGTCTTGACTCAGGTAAAATAAACTATATTGTTCTAGTTTTTATGTTTAGGAGCCATCGAGAAAAAGAGAATTTTCTGATAACAGTATCTGAGATACTAAGAATGATTCTTATTCTTTAAGAAATACATTTCTAATAATCAACTTAGGGCAAAAGAAAGAGTCTTCAGTTACCTGTCACTGAAGAGGATCAAGTAAATCAATCAAAACAACCATTTTGTGAGAATTCAGATGAGATGGGACTTGATGACCTTGAAATTTCTTCAAACCTTGAGATTCCAAAATTCTGTCAAAATGGGATCAATTGAAATTGAGTTTATTCAAGTTTTAAAACTCTTTTACATGTGAAAATTTATATGAAATCTATTGAATTGAAGATTTTTAATATTTTAAGACCCACTTATGTCTTCTTTATGCATGAAGAAATAAATAATTCTATTTAGTGTTACCATTTCAATTGCAATTTAATGTGTATATTATTAAATTTGTTTTTAATTTACTGCAAACACAAAACTCTTATGTTTCTGTATGGAAAAGGAAACATCCTGTTTCAAAGAAGACACTTAAGCCTTAGTGGTTAACTATAAAGCTTAAAATAGCTATACTCCTTTGTGGTATTGCTGTATCTTCCCCCTTGAGATATGTAGAAATGAGTAAATAAATAAAACATGCATTTTTCTTATTCTTTACTTTTATAGTTTTGTTGAGATATAACTTATGTAAAAAAATTATACACATTTAATGTATACATATTGATGATTTGGGGCAATGAGTGTATACTCATTGATAACCATTGCCACAGCTAAGATATCAAACATCATCACAATTTCCTTGTTATTTTAAGTTTCATTTGGTTTGGTTTGGTTTGCTTCAGTTGGGTAAGAACACTTAACATGAGATTTATTCCCAATATATTTTAAAGTACAATATCATATGTTAGCTATAGTTACTATATTGTCCAGCATATCTTTAGAATTTACTCATTTTGCATAAAAGAAACTTTAGAAGCATTGAAGAAAAATTTTCCATTTCCTCAACTCCACAGCCCCTAGCAACCACATTCTATTCTCTGCTTCTATGAGTTTGACAATTTTAGATAGAGCATATAAATGGAATCATGCAGTATTTGTCCTGTGACTGACTTATTTCACTTGGTTGAGGGGACCCAGAAAGCTTTGCCTGTCAAATTGTTTGTAGATTTCAACAGGACTGTATCCCTCTAGAGTGAGGATCTTATGACATACTTTCAGATTAGGTAGATCAAAGAATAATTTTATGGCAAACTCACACTGAACAGTGGGAGAAAGTCATAATCACCTTAGTCACCTTCTTGTTTCTGTAGCTTTTCCAATTGCCAAGGAATCATATTTAGAAGTATTATGCTCTAAGCCCCAACACTATCTTGAATAATGTTGGAATGAATATGGGATGCAGATATCTCCTGAAGAACTTGATTTCAGTGTTTTTGGAAAGCACACAAGAAGTCAAACTGCTAGTTACATGGGAGTTTTATTTTTAATTTTTTGAGGAACCTCCAGATTGTTTTACTTAGTTGCTGCACCATTCTATGCTCTCACCAGCAATGCTTATGGGTTTCAGATTCTTTACATCATTGTCAACACTTAAGATGTTTAAAAATAATATTTATCCTAACAGGTGTCAGGTGCTATCTTACTGTGATTTTCACCCACATTTCCCTGATGATCTAGTGACGGTGAACACCTTTTCTTATACCCAATAGTTATTTGTATGTCTTCTTCAGATAAATGTCTAAGTCATATTGCCATGTCCTAACTGGTTGTAGTTTTGTTTCTGTATGTGTTTATTTTTGCTACTGAGTTGTAGGAGATTCTGGTAAACTTTATATATTAACCGCTTATTAGGAAAAAATACTTGCAAATATTTTGTAGTGGCTAGAAACATTTTGTTCTCATTTTATAGGGAATGTAAAATTATCAGTGTTTAAGAGACATAGAAATCATGTTACTTGTGCATAAAAGGTACTTTTAACAGAAATAAGAGATGTCACCATAGTTCTGAAAACTTTCTTCTCATTACCTTTATCTAATATATAGCCACTATGCTAGTCGGGGTGGACTTTGGCAAAGGTAAATTAGGAGAAGTTATTCAGAACATTCTTTAAGTAAATAGGACAATTTAGATTAGATTCAGGGCTTGCCATAACTCTCTAAATATGATTTTCCATTGGTTACTAAGTACAAATACACCCTTAGAGGTACTCATGATCTCTTACATTCATCTATCAACAAACAGGCATCATATGAGTGATTATGATGCTGCATATGCCTTCCTTCAGATAGTCACAGTCTTTTATGCGAAACAAACATTAATCTTAGAAACATGAATATGAGCTGGATGTGTTGATACACTCCTGCAATACCAATACTTGCGGGCATGATAAATAATAAAAATAGAGCTGGTGGTGTAGCTCAGAGGTTCCACACACAGATAAATAAATAAAATTAATTAATTAATTAAAAATGAAATAGGGCTGGAGGTGTAGCTCAGAGGTACAATGCCCCTGGGTTCATTCCTCAGTAACACACTCACTCACTCACTCAGTCACTCACAATGTGAAAAGGATTTCTTGATTATAGTCTAGTTGATTTATATAACATAGATTTTTATATTTGCTTTATTGCTTACAAGTTAGAAATTACTTGAAATTTGTGTCAACAAATCAGTCTTCCAGCTGGGTGAAGTAGCACACATCTGTAATCCTTGTACCTGGGAGGCTGAGACAGGAGAATAACAGGTTTGAGGTTTGCCTCAGCAACTTACCATGACTGTCAGCAACTTAGCCAGACTGTTTCCAAATTAAAAATAAAATTGGACTGGGGATGGGGGTGGGGTATTTTGGAGGTAGAAACCCCTTGTATCAATCCCCAGCAACACACACACACACACACACACACACACACAGCCTTCAAAAATGAAACTAGTTGCTTCAATCTAATATTTTATATTTTCCCAGTATTTTTCTTTCCTTAATGAATTTAATGACTACTTACTAAATCTTTAGAGTTTCTTATAAAAGTTAACTTCAATTTTTTTATTAGTGCATTATAATCATACATCTTTGTGAGGTACAAGCTGGTAGAGGCATACATGCACACAGCACTCATTTAACCCTTCCCCGATTGATTCCCGCCCCACTCCCTCCCCCACCCTCCTTCTCCTTCTTTAGTGATTAACTTTGATATTTTCCTGAAAGTACATCATGTGGTTTAGGGTGTTTCCCTCTCCCACCCTTCCATTACCTTCAGTTAATTTACCTTCTTTGCTCATCTAAGATTTCTCCTTCTTAGTCTAGAGCCCCTCCCATGATCCACGTTTTCCCTAGCTTCTGCATATATATGGAAGAACATCTGATTTTTTTTACTTTCTGTGACTGACTAATCTCACTTAACATAATGCTTTCCAGTTCCATCCATTTCCCTGCAAATAACATGATTTTGTTCTTCTTTATGACTGAGTAAAATTCCATTGTGTACATATGCCATAGTTCTGCAATCCATTCATCTGTTAATGGACATCTTGGCTGGTTCCATAGCTTGGCAATTGTGAATTGTGGCTATAAACATAGATACATATGCGTTGGTCTGATAGTTTGGTTTTCATTCTTTTGGGTAGATATCCAGAAGTGGTATTGCTGGATCATATAGTAGGTTCATTCCCATTTGTTCGAGGATCCTCCATACTGTTTTCTAAAGTGGATGCACTAATCTGCAATCTCACCAACAGTGTATCAGGGTTCCCACTTCTCCACATCCTCACAAGCATTTGTTGTTTGTTCTAATTGGGGTTAGGTGAAATCTCAGGGAAGTTTTGATTTGCATCTGACTGCTAATGATGTTGAACATTTCCTCATATATTTATTGTCCATTTGTATTTCTTCTTTTGTGAAGTGTGTATTTAGTTCACTTGTCCATTTTTTTATTGAATTATTTGTTTACTTAGCTGTGAGTTTCTTAAGTTCTCTGTATATTCTAGACATTAGTCCTCTATCAGAGAAGCAGTTGGCAAAGGAATTTTTTCCCATTCTGTCAGCTCTCTCTTGAGGTTCTTGATAGTTTCCTTTGCTGCACAGAAACTCTTCAGTTTAATGCAATCCCATGTGTTGATCTTCCTTTGAATTTGTTGTGCCTATAGATATATATTGCTGATGAACTTAGACACAAAACTGCTAAACAAAATACTAGCAATGCCTATTCTAAACCACATCAGGAAAATTATACACCAAGTTGGGTTCATCCCAGGGATACAAGTATGTTTCCACATACAAAAAACAATACATGTAATTAACCACATAAATAGAATCAAAGACAAAAATCACATGATCATTTTAATAGAAGCTGAAAAGGCATTTGATAAAATCCAACACCCATTCATGCTAAAATCACTGCAGAGAATAGGAATAGAAGAAACATACCTCAACATCATAAGTGCAATATACAATAGCCCTACCGTCAACATATTAAATGGGGAAAAACTGACAAAGTTCCCACTAAAAACAGGAACAAGACAAAGATGTCTACTATCACCACTTCTGTTCAATATAGTACTTGAGACTCTAGCCAGAGCAATAAGGGAAGAGAAGGAAATCAAAGGAGTACAAATAGTAAGGGAAGAACTAAAATTATCCCTATTTGCAGATGGCATGGTACTATACTTAAAAGACCCAAAAAACTCAACGAAAAGCCTTATAGGAGCCTTTGATCAACAAATTCAGCAAAGTGTCTGGATACAAAATCAGAAGTTTTCCACTGAAAAAGAAATCCAGAAAACAATTCCACTCCCTATATTACCCAAAAAAAAAACAAGTAAATAAATAAAATACTTAGGAATAAACCTAACCAAGGAAGTAAAAGACCTCTTCAAGGAAAATTATAAAACATTGAAAAAAGGAATAGAAGAAGACCTTGGAAGATGGTATGATCTTCCATGCTCTTGGATAGAAAAATCTGCCCTTAAATTCATTTGGAACAATAAAAAGCCCAGAATAGCCAAAGTAGTTCTCAGCATCAAGAACCATGCAGGAGGCATCAAAATACCTGAATTCATACTATACTACAAAGCCAAAGTAATAAAAAAAAAAAAAAAGGCATGGTATTGGCACAAAAGCAGACACACAGACCAATGGAGCATAATAGAAGACTAAGAAAGAAACCCACACACTTACAGCCAACTAATTTTTGACAAAGGGGCCAAAAATATACACTGGGAAAAAAGCCTCTTTAACAATTGGTGTTGGTAAAACTGGTTAATTATATGCAGAAAAATGGAAATAAACCCACTTTCTCACCCTGCACAAGAGTCAATTCAAGATGGATCAAAGACCTGGAAGTCAGACCAGAAACCTTGCAGCTACTTAAAGAGGGCATAGGTCCAACACTTCATCACATAGGCACAGGTAAAATCTTTCTCAATTTCAATGTTTTGAAGTTCTTTGGTTTTGCTGAAACTGATCCAACAAAGACATAGTAAGATTATCCAGTAAGGAAGCTGCACTGACGATGGCTTGAGTGTGCAAGGAATTTCCTCACCTTGGAAGATAATAATGTGCAACCAATTACACTTAACTTGAGCTTTTAATAACAAAAATCTCAAAAAAAATTATGCTGTAGATTAATAGCCAGTTGAAGTTATGAAAGCTTAAATGTTATTCAGAAAAAGATGGACTCCCCCTTTCTAATTGATCTACCAGTTAGTTCAGAGAGGGATATATGATTCATGAAAATTTAAGTACCACCATTCGGTGTAATGGTCTTCAAAGACTCAAAGTTCTGCCAAGGCTTTAGAATACGAACTTGTTTGGAAATAGGGTCTTTGCAGAGGCAATTAAGGCCTGGATCAAGATGTGATCTTATTGGATTATGGTGTGCCCTAAATTCAGTGAGAAGCTAGAAAGGGCTACACAAGGAAAGAGCATCACTGAAGTCAGAGGTAGACAGAGAATGGAGTTATGATGACACAAACCAAGGAGCACCTGGGACCACCAAACTCCAGGAGAGGTAAGGAACATTTTCTTCCCTGAAGCTCACTGACAGCTTTATCTCAAGTTTCAACCCTTCAGAGCTGTATGAACAAATTTCTGTTGTTTTAAGACACCACATTTATGATAATTTGTTGTACAAACCCTGAGAAATTAATATAAGCATACAAAAGGAAATGAAAAAGAATTTGGGTTCACTTTAATTGCTGTACATATATTTTTAATTTTTTGAAAATTTAGCCGCCCATTTGAATTTTTTTATATTGAATATTCAGAAGCCAAACTTTATAATCAGTTTCATTTTTATTCCCATCTTTATTTTACTTAAAGGTTCACTTGAATTCATTGAATTTCCCTCAGTAAATTCTCTTCACTTTTAATTGGCCAAAATGACACACCCTAGCCCTAAGGTAGACAAAATCAAGATAAATGGAGCTGGACAGGGTTGCACATGCCTGTAATTACAGAATTTGGGAAATTGAGAGAGGAGCATCCCAAGTTCGAGGTTGCTGAGCTACCTTCAGCAACTTAGCGAGACCCTCAGCAACTTAGTGAGATCCTGTTTCAAAATAAAAAATAAAAAGACTGGGGGTCTAGCTCAGAGGTAGAATACCCTTGAGTTTGATCCCTAGTATCAACAACAACAAAAGATAAATGGAGGAATAAGTATTTCAGAATGAGAAAAATGTTCCCTGCAAGGAATACTCTCTTTGTACTTTCTATTTCTAGTCTGGGTTAAATATTTAATTTATTTAGCATAAAAAGGATGAACATAAAATACTTTGTCATTTTCCAAATGTCTTCCCCTTCATATTTAGTTTTTCTTTGACTTGCAAATAGATACCATCTGTTTGATTTAGTAAATTACCATCATATACTTGATTAATTAAATCTTGACTCAGCAACTTGATTATACTTTTCTCAAATATGCTTTTACTTGAACTATCTCTTTCAAGAATATAAAATCTCCTCAAGTATTTCTTTAAGAAAATTCCCCAGGTACCTAAGCAGTATGAAAACTTAGAAAAATAGATGATAGCTGGGGGAGGGTAGCTCAGTGGCAAAGCATGTGCTCTGGGTCCATTCCCAAGCAGCAAGAAAGAAAAAGAAGGAAGGGAGGGAGGGAAGGAGGAAGGAAGGAAGGAAGGAAGGAAGGAAGGAAGGAAGGAAGGAAGGAAGGAAGGAAGGGAGGGAGGGAGGGAGGGAGGGAGGGGAAGGGAGGGAGGAAGGAAGGAAGGAAATGATTAAAGCCTTTTGTTTTACATGGAGAAACTGAGGCACATTAAGATTGGCACTTACTGCCGGGCTTGGTGGCGCACGCTTATAATCCCAGCATTTGGGAGGCTGAGACCGGAGGATCTGGACTCACGGCCAGCCTCAGCTACCTAGTGAGGCCCTCTGCAACTTAGTGAGACCTGGTTTCAAAATAAAGAATAAAAAATGGGGCTGGGGGTACAACTTGGAGGTAGAATGCCTCTGAGTTCAATCTCCAGTACCAAAAAAAAAAAAATTGGCACTTACTGTTCTGGACCTACTTAGCAAAAAATGCACTACAAACACTTAAATTCCACTCATAGGTTTCACAGGCACCTTGAAGCTCTAGGTTAAGAACTCCCTAAAAATAAAAAGAACACATGGAGTGGGGCCCACTTGTGACTGCACATTAGAATTTAAAACTGAATAGTCCAGAGTAGTCTTTCCTATACCTGATTTAAAAGTCAGGAAGGATATCATCAAAGAGACTGAATCACTCTGATATATTCTGGTAGTAAATAATAGAAAAATAGATGGTTATTTTAAAAAAGACTTTTAAAGTAGAAACTTTGAGAAAGGTCATTTCAAAGTTCTCTTTTCTCTGGATGAGATATAACGGTTATATTTTATAGGTCCACCATGGTGGGTCATTTGGAGGGAATCCTCCTACTAAATGCTGCCTCCGATTGCTTGATTGTTGTTCTTGTTTGCACGGCACTTTCCTTACTCCAATAAGTGTCATCTCCCTTCTCGATTCACACTGAATCCTATTGGCACAGGCCTCTGGAGTGGGATGTGGTCCTGCGTAACAGAGATGTGTGGCGTTTATAAAGTATCTATCTCGAATGCAGGGTTACATATCCAAATTGAGCACCATCTGGGTTAATACAAATAAAGTCATAATAAATTATTCACCACATTGTGAAATTTTATATAAATTCACATGAATTCTTTTTTTCTTTTATTTACCACATGGATATTTCCCCCACAGATCTATGGCTCTATAAATGCATCAAGTTTATTTGCTAATAATCCCATGATTATAGCTTTGTTTGTTAGTTGCTTTATGCCTCATATTAAAGTGTCATTTTTTTATTGCTGGCAAGGGAGCCTTGATGCGAAACCTTTTAACGCATTGCCTCTTGTGCAGATGGGCTTTGTCCACCCACTGTGTTTCATTGTGTCAAATTTCAGGGCAATATTATTTTAACATGTCGAATGATTAAAAATATGTAATGCTATACTTTAGTTGAGTTTTACACAGTGTGCCATATGCATGCTCCTTATTCCTTTCTCTTACAATAAAAGAAGTGCCCTCCAGGTTTAAAAATATGTTTTTACAGGAAAGGATTTATTTTGAATTTTCCCAAATATCTTCAAAGAGAAACAAATGGTGATGCTGCATGTACAACAACAGTAAATAAGCTGGGCCTGGAGGCACACTCCTGTAATCCCAGTACTTGGGAGGCTGAGACATGAGGACAGGAGGCCAGGCTCAGCAATTTAACAAGGCCCTCAGCAACTTAGCAAGATCCTGTTTAAAAATAAAACAGAGCCAGGGGTGTAGTTCAGAGGTAGAACGCTATGGGTTCAATTCCCAGTATGAATAAAAAAAGGGGGGGATGGCTGGGGGTGTAGCTCAAATATAGAATACTCCTGGGTTCGATCCCCTGTACAAAAATAAACACGTGTAAATGAGCAGAGATGTTGGAGACTTGGTTCAGTGGGAGTGGAGCAACAAATCACTCCCAACACTGCTGAATTGGAAAAGAATTAAAGTAGACTTTCTTTGTTCTTCTCTTCTAGCTACCATAACTTTACAGGAAGCCCCTCCTCACATAGTTTAGAATCCCTATTGAATCCTGATTTTGAATGAATGGACATAAATTATGTTAAAGGCCAAATGAATAATAGCACCCTAACATGGGATTGGCATGCTCGGTGCTCTGCTCTTACACTGTGGTGAAAAGTCTGTGCTTAACGTCTGTCTTCACTATGAGATTATAAATTTGGTATCTTTGTGAAAAGATATGTTGATCACATGAAATAATAACCGACAACACAAAATTACCTAACTAAAGTTTAAAAAGGTGGAGATCTAGTACAAAAAGAAGCAAGATAATCTCAGGAAACTCCTCACCTAGCTGTGCCTTGTAGGATTCTCAAACTTATCACTTACATTGGTCATTTTAGAGTTTCTTTTTGTCTAGTCATAGTGTTAGGTCCACCATCATCCACCAATTCATTCATTTAGAATGAATTCTTCCTACCTATTTATTCTCTGATTGCTTAATTGTTGTTTCCACTTTTTCTCCTCCTCCCATGCAAATGGTAGCTCATCCTGTTTTATATTTGTATGTCTGTTTAAGCCCTCAACCCTTGACAAAAATAGGAAAAGTATTATCACATCAGTTTACAAATGTCTAAGGTCAGACAATTGCTTAAACTAAAACTTAAGATTTTCCAAATTTCAGTTTTGTGTTCCTATTTTAACTCGGTAACAGTGTTCAAAATAAGATAGACAATGCTTTAGAAATGCTATCAGAAAGCCAGGAGAGGATGGAGTAACATATTCCAAACTCTGAAAGAAAATAACTTGCAGCCGAGATTCTCATACCCAGCAAAACTCTCTCTTAAAATTGACGGTGATATAAAAACCTTCCATGACAAACAGAAACTGAAGGAATTTTTGTCTTCCAAACCAGCACTAGAGAAACTACTTAAAGAGATTAACTACAAAGAA